>BHFT01016083.1:0-42507 GCA_004320025.1 Laticauda laticaudata
GAAGAATTTTGGATATGGGATTGATCTAGAGAAATAGCAAAAATTGTGGTCTCAAAATTATAAAATGACAATGTCAATAGCATTTAAAGAAAATTTGGCTCTGGAAGTGGAACCCCCATGTGGATTGGAGGAGGGGATTATTACGCATGCGCACTGACCAACCCCCAGAAGGGAAGGGACAAACTCAACCAGACTCTTAGCTTGGGGGGGAGGAGAGGATCCCTGAAGAATATTGAGATTTAAAGGAGGTTTTTAGTGAAAAGGCATCGAACAAGTTTCCCCCTCATTGTCCAACAGATTGTAGTATCGAGATTCTACCGGGGGTGAAACTCCCTAAGCCTAAACTGTACTCATTGATACCATGGGGGCTAGAAGAACTGCTGTTAATCAATAAAAACCTTGACAAGGTTTCATCCAATCTGCTAGGCCTCGAGTGGCAGCTCCAGTATTATTTCAAAAAAAGAAAGATGGCTTTCTTCATTTGTGTGTTGATTATAGAAACATAAATGGCATTTTTATGGAGAATGTGTATCCACTCCCCTTAATAAAGGACATGTTAGCTCACCTGGCCAAAGGGAAAATTTTCACAAAACTTAACTTGAGAGAAGTCTACTACGAGTTCGATTTAAGGAGAAGATGAATAGAAAGCTGTGTTCAATTGCCCACTGGGATGTTTCCAATTCAACGTTCTCCCATTTGGCCTACAGGGGGTGCCTGCTGTATGTATGTAACTGATAAATGAGGTTTTGCATGAACATTTGTACAAGGGTGTACTCGTTTACCTTGATGATATCCTTATCTACACCGAGACTCTCAAGGAGCACGTGAAATTAGTACTGCCAGTTTTGAAAAAACTTCAGGCAGCCGAATTGTACGCAAAATTGTCCAAGTGTTTCACCAAAAGAAAATTGACTATTTAGGCTACCGCATATCACATGACAGCATAGAAATGGATCAGGGGAAAGTCCAGGCCATTTTGGAATGGGCCCCTCTTCGCACCAGAAAGCAATTGCAAAATTTCCTGGGATTTGCTAATTTTTATCGTCAGTTTATCCCAGCATTTTCTCAAGGGGGTAAAACACCCTTTTGAGGTCTGGCTGGATCATAAAAACGTAGAGGCACTAAAAATATCTCAAAAATTGTCACCTAAGCAAGTCTGCTAGACACAATACTTTAAACAGTTTAATTTTTCATTGAAGTACCTTCGGGGGGGGGGGAAGAACCTTCATGACAGATGCGCCGTCTAGATTACCCCAATATAATAGTGTCCACCTGGAAATGATCCGTCCCATTGTCCTGACAAAGCAATTGTGGCTCCGATGGTTATTAGAGCCAGAAAAGGGAGATGATCTCTCAAAAGATTTGTCTGCACAGTTAAAGAAAGTTTTAAACCTAGATGATTAGTTCCTGACCACTCAAATGACTGTATGGTTAGAGATGGCTTGGAATGGGGGGGGCAAATTATTGTACCAGCTAGCTTGAGGGCCCCATTTTAAAACAAGCTCACAATTCAAAAGCTGCTGCACATTTTTGATTCATGAAAATATTATTTAGTCCACACAACAATTCTGGTGGTCTACTTTAAAGAGTGACATTGAAGCTTACATGGCTAGTTGTCCTATTTTACTTCAGATAGGCACTGGTAAACTGGCTGGCTTATTACTGAATGTAGCCGAGATGACTGATCCATGGAAGAAAATTTCTATGGACTTTATAGTGGAATTGCCTGAAAGTGTGGGAAATACAATTATTTGGGTGGTAATGGACTTGTTTTTCCAAGCGGGTACATTTCATACCTTGTGCAAAAATCTCATATGCAAAAACCTTAGCTAAACTGTTTATTTACATGTCTATAGGTTACATGGTGTTCCTGAATGGATAATTTCAGATAGGGGTGTCCAATTCACTTTGAATTTTTGGAAAAGAATTCTGAAACTATTGGGCTCCACCCAGGGCTTAAGCTTCACCCACCACCCACAAACCAATGGGGCTTGTGAAAGAACTAACTTGGCATTGGAACAATACTTTAGATGCTATATAAATTATCAACAAGATGATTGGTCTAACCTCTTTGCCTTTTGCAGACATGACGTATAATAATTTGGTTCAGTAGTACTGGTTTTACCCTTTAAAGTAGCTCAGGGAAAGACTTTGTACCTATACCCGAACTTCCACAAGAGAAACCCAATGTTCCATCATTAACTGAGTGGATAACCCAACTCCAGCTTACCTGACGCGGTTACCTGTAAAGCATTAGATGATGCTCAGCTCATAAGAAACAAGCTGATAAAAAGAGAGCTCCACAAAAACAATATCAAGTGGGGGACAAAGTCTTCTTGTTCACTAGGTATTTACAAACCACAAAAGTCTAAAAAATTGGGAAATAAATATGTTGGCCCTTTCCAATTGAACTAATAGTGAATCCTGTGGTGGTACAACTACAATTACCGAAGACCCTTAGATGGATTCACCCTGTTTTTCATATCAGTTTATTGAAACTTGAACATACCTCCAATTTGTGACCTGCTCAGGTCGACCTTTTTTGATTGAGAGCGAACAACATTTTGAAGTTAAAGAAATTTTGGACTCAAGGAAACAAAGGGGATGACTCCAATATTTGGTTGTTTGGAAACATTTCCTTCCTTCTCAATCAGAATGGGTAAATGAACAAAATGTCTGAGCCCCTAGGCTCATACAGGCATTTCGTGTGAAATATCCTGACAAACCTTACACTTTTATATTGCTTGTCAAATGTATATTATCCTTTTATCTTGAATTTGATTCCTTTTCCAGGGCTAATGCCTTTTTTGCAGGAGGGCCAAATATCAGCACTCGAGGCTCCCTTCCTTTGTCTCGCATCTTTTTGGCTGGTAACGCCATGGTAACAGAGGGGAGAGTGAAATAATTGGGCATTGTGGGAGTGGGAAACATGCTGAAGGTTTTAGAGAATGAACTGTATAACTTGGGGAAAACTTTATTGTTTATGCTTACTTGCTTGCTTACTGTGCAGCTACAGCTCTTTATCAAACCAGGTCATCATCTGACACAAAAGTAATTAGAATCTGTTTGCCTTGCTCCTAGCCTGAGATCTTGATTGGTACATAATACTGACTCTCAAATATTTTAAATATATTTCCAATATTGATTCTAGAAATATCTGGCTGACCACACTCTAAAACAAACTACTAACTTAAGTAACTTATGCTTGGCCTGAACCAGCAAGTCTATTTCATTGGTTTTACTCTTTCTGGATGTGTTGGCCAAATAGCTTAATGATAAGACCACTCTTTCAAACATAGACTTCTATAAATACAGCAACGACCTAATTCTTTTTTGCTACTTTTTTACTCAGACTGCTTTCTGATACAGATGAGTGATATGATTTGACAATTTGTATCAATATGTTCTAGGTTGTCTTGAATTTAACAGGGTAATTTGGTATTCATAGGTCTTGATTTGCTTTCAGAGAATTGAATTGAATTGAAGACCCTATCACTGAATTGGCAGGATATGTTTACATGCTGTTCACTAGCTTAAATATATTTCTGGCAATTAATTATTAGCAGTTAAATGATGCCTTTTATTGGCTTCTGCTGATTTTTGAATATTTAATTTGTATTTTCCTGTGTTTTCCCAGAGAAGATAGGAATATCTTCCCAATGCCTCTGAATTTTCTAACAGTTTTCACTATCACTGACTGTGATATTCTTCTGAATTATTTGTCAGTGGTAAAACTTATGATGTTTTCTTCAGTGTTTTTAAGGCTACCCAAATGAGATTTTTAGAATGGAAATTTCAGAATGAAAACTCTGGTAAAAGGAGTTTCTCCTTCACACAATGCATTCAAGTATAAGCTAGTGAGAATGATGATGATGCCTTAATTTAGTTCTTTAATGTATCTATGTGCAGGAGCACTTACTGTACCATGGTATATCTAAAGGTTCTACTCTACCGCAGTCCTCAATATTTATTATCAGTTCTTAAAGAAGAGTGTCATGTCCCTGATGGAGACTGAGGAAGAGGAGGAATAGCCAACAGAGAGTGGAAATGTGGCTCCAGAGGTGGTGGAGGAGGCTGGGGAAGGACAGAGACCATCTGAGCAGTCAGAAGAGGACCCAGGCCTATCCCCTATCCATCCTAAGGCATGCAGGAAAGAGAGGATCAGGGTAAAACACGGTCTACTTGGGAGGAGAGGGCCATGATCCTCTTAATGGGTTGCAGGTGTGAGATTTGCATAAGAGTTTGGACCCGCGTGCTAAAAAACACTGGAGACAAACTAGTGTTTTATTCCTAAAGAAAGTTTATCTTGGTTGGCATTCTTCCAATGGATTGTCCCTGGTTATCTTCCTGAAGTTGGCAATTATCATCTGGTCTGTCGTGGAACTTTATTCAATGCGGTTTGCTTTTGGTTTTTCCTTCATTATTGGCTCTTTGAATTTGAACTGTGTTTCTTTCCTTTGAAATATTATTTTGAAAATAGTTTATTCCTCCACTGTGAACAATTAAACAGTGAAGCCAAGTTGAAGGTATTAAAGGACTTCTAGTTAAGTTTTGGGTTTTGTTATATTTCTGATATACTCTGGGTCATCACAAAGAGGATAGAACATACGCTCATGAAACATGAAGATGTTGAAGATATGGCTGAGAACACAAACTCAATCTTTGGAAAGATATTAATAAATAAAATGGCTGTTCAATGGTGAGAAAAGTAAGATTCTTGTGGCACAGTGGTGAGAATGGAGTACTTCAGGTTACTTCTGCTGACTGTCAGCTGCCTGCAATTTGGCAATTTGAATCTCACCAAGCTCAAGGTTGACTCAACCTTCCATCCTTCTGAGGTGGATAAAATGAGGACCCAGATTGTTAGGGGCAATATGCTAACTCTGTAAACCACTTAGAGAGGTCTGGAAAAAACTGTGAAGTGGTATATAAATCAAAGTGCTATTGTTGTTCTTCTCTTAAACAGGAAAAGCCGGATGCTCAGATATAAAATTGGCAATATCTGACTTGGCAATAGTACTGTCTGGAAGTATAAAGATCTGAGATCTTCAGATTATAGTAAGTGTGAGCCAGTATTGTGCTATAGCTGTCAAAGAGCCAATGCAATCTTGATTTAGAGAGCTAAATCAATCCTGTTCTATGCTACTTTGGTAAGAGCAGCTGTAAAACTGTCTAGAGTACAAGAAAGATGCTTAGGAATTGGGAAGACTGCAGAGATGAGCAGTAGAGATGGTTAAATTATGTGAAGATCAGTTTTAAAAATGTGCATATATTAGCCTAAAGAAGGTCAGCCAGGAGAATCGATATTAGTAGTCTTCTAATTATTGAAAGACTGATTAAGGGAATCTGATGTGGATTCATTCTCCATGTTCTGGAAAATACTACAAATATGTTGAAACCTTACAGAGATACATCCAAGCCTGAAATAAGGAGGATTGACCTTGAGAGCTATTAATCAGTGGAATAGTTATTATGCATGGTGGGTGGAAGAACGGAGGTGACAAGAGAGAAACCCTTGCTAACATTTATTTCTAACAATCGGCTAACAAGTGACTGCAGCTCTGGCTAACAAGTACGGCTCTGCAAACAAGCAACAGCTTACTCCATCTGACAGCTCTCCTTATATAGTCAGCTGTCACATGGGCCAGCCAATAAGAGCAAGTCTCTTCGACTTAAATAGCAGATCAGAGTGAGAACTTCAGTTCACAACACTCCTTCTCCCCTAGGACGGAGCATGTATAGTCTTTTAAATAGGTGGGGCAGTGCCGCAACCTGCCTGACCTATGCAGTTCAGTCTCGGCAGTCAAATGAGGTGGACTTGCTGCTGAATTTTCCTTCTCCACTAGAGGCATCATTGGAATTGCGGTCAAGGGCGTTCCTGGATTGAGCGGGACTGGCTCCAAAGATAGGCCTGCCTCATGGTGTAGTCAATGTGGTATTTGGATAGCTCTCTTCTGGCTGGCAAATTGAGGTAGTGCTTAAACGCTCCCTTAACTGATCAATGTGGTGGTGCCACACCCTGGCATCCTGCAGCTCCACCCTATATGATTTGGGTCCTGTTATTCCCACAACTCAGCCCTGTAGCCACAAAGGGCTTCCTGCGTAATTTCTTGCATAAACTAAGTCCACTATGACGAAGGTCCTAATTTTGCTAGTGGAGTCTAATGGGGAATCTGGGGAATAGTTTGGGTGTAATCTATCTAAGTTGGTTCATCGGTGGTGACCTATTAGGAGCTCTGATGGGGATCAGTTGGTGGGGGTGTTGAGGGTGACATGCTGAATCAGCAAGTATTTGGTTATTTTCATGTGTCAATTCCCCAGGCCCATCTTTGCTAAGGTTTCTTTAACTGTTCGCACTATCCTCTTTACTTGGCCATTGGACGCCAGGTGGTGATCATGGCATGTCAAATGCCTTGTCCAGCTAAAAACAACTCAAACTTGGTTGAAGTTAATTGGGGCCTATTATTGGACATCAGCAGGTCTGGCAAGCCATGGGTCATGAATATCTTGGTTACAGCCTCTGAGGTGGTGGTTGGAATGAGGACTATTTCTAACCACTTAGAGTATGAGTACACCACCACCAAGAAGGTTTGCCCTTGGAACAGCCCTGACAAATCTACATGGATCCAGGACCATGGCACCTTAGAATTCTTAGGATTCTCCTGGGGTCACGGAAGGAGGTGCCAGCTTCGAAGCCTGGCAGGGCTGGCAGGTGTTAATTCAGTTTGCAATTTCTTGATCCATACCTGGCCACCACACATACCTTTGGGCTAGCACCTTCATTTTGGCTATCCCTGGGTGCCCCTCATGCAAGACTTTTAAGACTTGCAGCTGTAACTTGTGAGGGACAACCACCCTACTTCCCCAGAGAAGGCAACCCCATTGAGTACATAGCTCATGCTTGGGCTTGGAAGGGGAGGAAATCTATACTGTCTGGTCCCTTAGGCTACTCCCTCCAAACTCAGTCTAGTGCCTGGGCTATTACCTCATCCTTGGCTAAATGATGGGCAATTTTAACATGCTGCTGGGTCTGGGTCTCTGACCACAGTGGGCAGCAGGTGTAGGGACTTCATGGATGGCATGTACCTTAGATTTGGTGGGTGTAGACCGGTGGTGTCGATGTGGTAGCTTGGAACTCCACCTGATCAACTACGATCTTGCATTTGTCTCTTTATTTTGAGGCCAGCTTTTTGGAAACAGTTGAGCACTGCTTGCAGGTGGTCTAAAAGTTCAGTTTTGTTGGTGGCCAAGATGAGAATGTCATCAAAATATGGCACAACATATGGAATGCAGCAGGCATGCCATCAGGTTTGAAAAATGCCAGGGGCTACACTCACCCAGAACTGCAGATAATGACACTTAAAGGCTCCTTTATGTGTGTCAATAGTCTGGACTTCTGCTGTGATGTCATCTGCAGGAAGCTGCAGATAGGCATGAGCTAAGTCCAATTTTGCAAAGATTGTTCCACCTCCCAGGGAGTGTACCAGGTGCTGGATGACTGGAACAGGATAAGCATTTTTCTTCAGTGCTTTATTAATTGTGCACTTGTAGTCAGCATACATGCGTCCTGTTTAATGGGTATTTCCCACCTGACATGATCGACTGGCTCTAGGATGCCTTGAGCAATAAGTTTGTCGAGCTGTTGATCCATCTTGGGTTGTAAGGCAAATGGCATCTGGTGTGGTTTGAGGCAGATAGGAGTGATCTGGGGATCCAAATTGAAAGAGATAGGGTTTCCTGAGTATTTGCCCAGGTCTCCATTGAATACATTGGCAAACTCACCGACCAAGGTCTCTACTTCTGGTTGCAGAGTTTATGCTGCTAATTCATAGCTCTAGGGAAATGAACCAGTCCAACTCAATAGGTGAGGCAGGGACCTGCCAACTATAATCAGCTAGAGCCACCCTTCAAAATTCTGAAATTTAACTTTTCTGAAGATAGGGATGGGTTCAGGGGTGGGATTCAAATTTTTTACAACCTGTTAAATTTTTTTTAACAACCTGTTCTATGGATGTGGCTTGGTGGTCCTGTGACTGGGTGGGTGTGGCTTGGTCGTCATGTTATTGGCTGGGTATGGCCAACTCAATATCACTTACATCGAGGCATGCATCTTCTCGCCTGGCCTCTCATGACTGTGTCAGCATCCCCACAATCATAACTGTGAAAAATGCTCATAAATCACTTTTTTCAGTGCCATTGTAACTTTGAATGGTCACTCCACACAAGCAAAGTACCAGCAAAGGAGNTCCAAGAATGTAATAAGGAGAGGCAGTTTTTGTAAGCAACACCAGAATGTTTCTTTCCTGCCTTCCTTACAGGATTAGGCCAATAATTTCTTCTAACAACCGGTTCTCCGAACTGCTTAGAATGTTAACGATCGGTTCTAGTGAATATAGGTGTGAACTGGTAGAATCCCATCCCTGGATGGGGTGTCCCTGGTAGTCTTGGAGCAATAGTTGGCAGTCTTGAAATCATCTTTTTGCGATCTTGGGCACTAGGTACTTGAGGGTGCTCCATGAGACAATGGAAAGGGAGGAACCTGTCTCCACCTCCATTTGGCAAGACAGTGACATGAATCTTCTTTGCACAAGACAGGCAGGCTTGTCTGATTAATGTCTCTGCCTGGCTATGGGCTCTGGCAAAACAGTTTTCCTTTAGTTGTAGTCTTGGCTGTGGCTGATAGGCAGAAGGTTGGTTGACTGTCTGCCTGACCCGGCAGACTCTGGCCAGGTGCCCCTTCTTTTAACACTTCAGACATATGGCATTCTTGAACCTGCAGGCTGCCCTCGGATGATTTCTGCCTCATCCCACACAAACTGTTTTTTGTTGCTATGGCTTCATCTCACTTGCCCAGCCCTTTCTTTGTGTTGATCTGAGGCAATTGACATCATCATCTTCCTTGATTTCTCTTTGAGAAAAATTTTGTTATGATGTATGGCTGTAGTGCCTCTGATGATGGGTAGGCTGCTTGCACCTTGGACCTCTGCTGCCAAAAAGGTTAACAGCTCTGTGGCTTGGACTTCTTCTATGGCCATTTTAAGAGTGAGGTCATCCCTGGTGAGTAGGCATTGTTGCAGATGGAGGTCCTTCATGCCACACACTAATTGGTCTAGGAGCATGTCATCAAGATCTTGGAACCCACAATGGAGGGCTGCCCTTTGTACGGCTGCCATGTAGAGGCTAATGGATTCACCCTTAGCTTGGTTTCTTTGGTGAAAAGCATTTGATGAGCAATTCTGGAAGGTTTTGACATGTAGTGGTTGTGCAGTATGTCTTGAAGGACATCCCAGGATACTGACTGGACTGTCTGGGGGCTAGAAGGGCTCTTGCGGTGTCGCATACTTCAGCCCCACAGAAACTTAGGAAGTACACCTTCTTCTGGTTGCTGGAGCTTCTATGAGGTCATTTGCTTCAATGAAGCATTTGAACTGGTTTATGGAGGAATCCCACATTTCCGAGGCCAGATGGAATGGGGTAAAAGAAGGTGGTGCTGCCATCTCTCTGCTAATTTGATTTGGCAAAAATAGTCTTCCAACTGCCTGTGATGTCAACTTTTGGATAGTTAGCGACTAGCTCTCTTGTTTGAGACTTTGGAAAGGCTTGTGACAACAGTTCTGTTGCTTCAGTTTGCCAATCCCATCCTTGTTGCCAGTATTATATATGGTGGGTGGAAGAACGGAGGTGACGAGAGAAATCTTTGCTAACATTTATTTCTAACAATCGGTGATTGCAGCTGTGGCTAACAAGTGTGGTTCCGCTAACAAGCAACAGCTGATTCTGACAGCTCTCCTTTTATAATCAGTAATCAGATGGGCCAGCCAATAGGAGTGAGTCTCTTCTCCTGCTTAAACAACGGACTGGAGTGAGAACTTCAGTTCGCAACAATAGTGTTTCTCTGAAATTGTGGATGATCCATTTCTGAAGGTTTTCAAAGATTGGACAACCATTTGCCTGGGCAGGTCAGAGGATTCTTGCTCTGTGTAGAGACTAGAGGTCCTTCCCAGCCAGCCTATAACTTTATGGATGAAAAACCTCTCCTAAAATCACAAAAGCAGCAGCATATTTGGGTCAGTAGGAAGCAAAGTATGTTCTCTGTAGTTTGATAGTGCTTTTTTTACATTTAATATCAAAATGAGGAGGACCTATTTGTAGGATCAATATGATATGACATTATGAAAAATCTCAGAATTTCTAATTTCATGATTCAGGTTGAAGAGACTTTGTGATCAAAGTTTTGAGATGCTTTCCCTTTAAAAAACAACAACCCTAGAATTTGGTGAATAAAAAATAATTCTGTTAAAAATGTTTTATGTTCTTATAATTTTTATGATGTCTTCCATTAAAAAAAAGATTTAGATGTTATTTTTATGATCAGATTTTTATTCAGATCTTCTCTGAACTATCTGTTACGACTGCATATTTCCTTTCAATTGTGTAAATTACTGACGGTGTCACTATGGTCTGAAAGTGGTAACAGGAGGGATCTGACACGTAATGACAGCCGCAGCACACATATAACAACTTCCATAGGTTTTGCTGACCTAGCGAACGAGAGAAATTTAAGACTCGCTTCCCACAGTAACAACCCAGGGGAAGAAAGAAAGCTCACCTCTTGCGCATGCGTTTTCCTTTTATGGGCCCGCCTCCAGGCGAGAAGGTGCGCATGCGTGTCGTTGAAGGGTTTTGTTTTTTGTTTTTTTCCCTCTGCAGCTGCCGAAGCTCGTTGGCAGAGTGGTCTGGGAAGCGGCGGCGGGAAAAAAAGGGGGAAAAGGCGGCGGCACGGAAAATTTTAGGAGCCTCGCGCGTCGATCTGAAGCTCATTATATGATAGGAAAAAAAAACAGGATCTTGCGAAGGACAAACCCGTGAAGCCCACTTCCTTTTCGCTTTCGAAAAGCAGCTGAGTCCAAGGAGAGCGCTCTTCTCGCTGCGCCGAAGACCTTCGTGATTCCGCCCTAACCGGCTTTTCGTTCGGACGGAGCTGATCTTGGGCACGAAAACTCAGAGCCGCTGGCGCTGGGTAAGAACCGGAATCGGGAATGGAAGCTGGCAGCCTGTCCTGCCAGAAGAATGGGCGGGGACTCTTCACCTCTGTCGGGCGGATGGTAGGCGGGGAAAGGGTTTCTGATGTCTCAGGGCTTCTTGGAAGGGGTAGGCCGGAATGTATAGACCTATATAGGATGTTTACCCGACACCCTGAATATTATTGCTCATTTTGAGAGATAACTTGTGGTACTTGATGGTAACATAGTGGGATAAAATCTCCGGTAAATCTAAAATCTCCATGTTAGCATGTAAATAAACCACGGTTAAGTTAACTATGGAAAAGTCAACCGATTTCTCTGTCAGTATCTCTGACAAGATGTTGCCTGGGGTTCAAGGGTGTTTCACAGGATCTTTTTTAGGAAGTATGATTGGAGGCGGAGTCAGAGAAGAAGTTGAAAACTAGCCTGCTTGAACTTTATCTTGTTGAGGAAAGAAACTGGCCCTTCTTCTTTATAGCAAAAGATGAAAATTCAGGGTATTTACTGTCATGATGATAGCTTAATAGTCAGATAGTTAAATTAAGACAGAAAATTCTGTTAATGATTAATATTGTAATTCAAAGCATGTTTGTGAGTAAACAGCTTACATTCAGATCTCTATTCTAAATAATGCATAATACTTTAAAGAGTTTCATAGGCAAAAAATAGATTGTTGCACAAATTTCCAAATATTATACTATAGGCATGTATTTAGAAATAGTGTATAAGTGGGCAGAAGGTTTTGTTTCAATAATGGCTTTTTAGTGGTATTTGTTTCCAGGCTTATTTCAAATTGAGAGCAGCATTTGCATTCTTAATCCTGTTAATTTCAGTAAGATGAATCAAGATTAAATTGATTTAAAATTCTCTTAAAACCAGTGTGGGAAATTAATTATTGATTTTGTCAGGAATCAAATATTAGTTAAGCAAACTACTGTAGTACTGTTTTGATGCTCTTAAAATATAGACAGAAAATATAGCATGAGTTGTATGTAGACGACCCCTGAAATTTTAAAACAACTGGCAGACGTTTTTGATGATAAACTCAAGAAATTTTGCTGGGTGTCATCAGCATATTGAAGATATCTCAGTCCATGGTGGTGGATGATCTCAACTAGAAGCTTCATGTAGATGTTAAACAGAAATGAAGAGAGTACAGAGCCCTGTGGGACCCCACAAAACAGTGGACGAGGTTGGATCTCTTGCTCCCTGTCAACACTGACTAAGAGTAGCCACAGAGAAAGGAAGTGAACCAGAACAACATAGAGCACCCACTCCTAACTCCCAAAGCTGCTCCAGAAAGATACCAAGGTTGATGGTATTGAAGGCCGCTGAGAGATCAAGTAGAGCATGATTGGATGCCTTACCTTTCTCCTGCCAGAGATCATCAAAAAGGGCAACCAATGCTGTTTTCATCCGCAGCCATGCCTAAATCCTGTTTGGAAATGGTCTAGATAACCCATTTTATTCAGGAACTTTTGGAATTGCCACAAAACCACCTTCTCAATCACCCTCACCAAAAAGGGAAGATTGGAAACAGGTTGAAAAATTTATTCATCAGGGTGGAATATAATGATGACATCTTAAGAAGAGGGCAGACAACAAATATATTAACATGCTGGGGCACAAGCCCCTTCCACAAGGAAGAATTAATCACTACTAGAACCCATCCTCATGTTGCCTCCCTTTGATAAACCAAAAGGGTTATCTATCTAAAACATAGGTGCTTGCACTCCCTAAGATCTGGTCCACTTCGTCATGAGCAACAAAGTTGAACATTCCTGTGGTGGCACAATGGTTAGAATACAGTATTATAGGCAGTAGTAGATAGTTTTCCTTTGGTAATAAACAGGTGATCTGGCCTAGTTTACTCCTTTCATGATAGCCATTCAAGAAATTATAAATGTTCTCCCCAATTTGGATCTAATCCAGTGAAAAATTATTTTAAGTACACTTAGGATTGCAGTATAACAATTTTATAGAGGTCTAATCTTGTGAGCTCAACTTAATACATGTTATCTACATCTATAAATTGTTTAAATATTCCAATTAAATATTCTCAATCTAACTTAATGGAAAGTTATTCTTTTGTTGTCTTAAACTTCTAATTGCAATCTCAGGATTTTCAAAAAAGGGCAGGGATTTTCCTCTCTTGTACTTGTTTTTCTTTGCACAAGAAATAAAGTTAATTGTCCTAAAAATAAAAATAAATGCCAAATAAACAAATATAAAATTATGTAAATATGCATACAGAAAAATGAATGAGAATAGCTATATAAATTAATAAAATTGAACAGTGAATCAATAGTTACCGTGTTTCTCAGAAAATAAGGTCAGGCCTTATTATCTTTTGACCCCCGAAAAAACGGCTAGGCCGGCTTTTGGGGGGCGACTTAATTTCTCTCTCTGTGCACACTCACCTAGAGCACCTCCGCAGGCATCCGCGCCTCACCACCAGCCGCTCCTAATGGCTGATCATGGCATGGAGCATGGGCTCCCTACCCCCGCCAAGCGTCTTTGCTGCAGACCCGGGTAGGGTGCAGGCCGGGTCAGTGGCTGGGCGTTGTCGATATGGATGGTTGGCCTCGGGGCACTTTACACTGTGAGACCTTCAGCGCCAGCCGCTGATGCTTCCTCTGCTACCGTTGCTTTCTCTTCTGCCCATACCACTGCCGCATTTGGAGTGCTGTGCATTGCTCCATCGGCAGCATTTTAGCTGCTTCTCGGGCAGGGGAACTGCCTCTGTAGCTTCCATGGTTCCCGCCAGTGCTGGCGCCTCAACAGCACCGTCTCCAACAACAGCAGCAGCAACAGTGAGACAGACCGTGCTGCCGACAAGAACTGCCTGCTCTCCCAAAGGGGCATCACTTTGCTTCCCTCCCCAGAACTTCACGTCATGGTCTCATCCCCTGTATGGTCGGGCTCTCTCTTGCTCCAGCCACCTGAACCACCCTCCCGTGAACCTTTTCCCCCTTTTTAAGTTTTCTTTACTCTCATTCCTTCTGTCAGTTTCCTAAGAATACAGACTGGCCAGGCAGCTTCCTCCCCACCCCTCCTGGTGGCTTTAAAAAGGGAACCATCTATCCATTTAGCCCTTCGAGCAGAGGCAAACCTTCCAATCCAAATAGAAGAGAAAGGGAATCATCTTACAGACCCTTAGCATCAAGCTTCTCAGAGGATTCTCTCAAAGGATTCACCCCAATGGAGAATTCACCCCCTTAAATGCACTCTCCTCCTTTGGGGTGAATCCTGTGATGAATCCTCCTTTGGGATGGATCATTTGGGAGAATCCTCTGGGAAGCTTGGCAGGGAAAGGAGGAGGGTGGAAGAGAGGGAAGAGTGTCTTTGGGATTTGCCAGGAGAAATCCAGGAGGTGGATTTCCATCCTATTTCTGTCCTTCAAGGAGATAAAGGTGGGGAGTGGTTACTTCTTCCATTTAAGGGAGTGCTAAGGGTGAATGAATGAATGAACCTTCCAATCCAAACATAAGAGCAAGGGAATCATCCTACAGATCCTTAGCACCCTCTTAAATGCTTAAATCCTGACCTTCTCAGAGGAGCTTAATACCTTATGCCTAGAAAATATGCTGGACTTCCTATGGGGGGAGGGGCGTATTGTTGGAGAAACACGGTATTTCAAATTAGGCTATCATTTTAAGTGATGATCATTATGCTATCATGATCTAACATAATGAATTTCTGGAAAAAAGTTAGAGCTTATTCCTGTTCAGGTTTGGTTTTGGTTCATTGTTGGTCTCTTTGAATTCCACAACACTGTATGGTAGTCAGGTTTATTTATTTCCCAAAAGACTGGACTGATTTTGGAGAAATCAAATGAGGATTTCTGTTGGAGAAATCAAATGAAGGTATATGTAACTGGGACAAATGGAGATTATTATTTTTTTAAATGCAGTATACCTATTTTCTTCCCACTTCCGTTACAAGCTTCTCTCTGCTATTCTCCATTTTATGTAAAGGTTCAAACAGGAATCTCTGCTTCTCTTTCGAGAGAACATTGTTTTATGAACAACAGACCCCAGTAATAGTAGCTACATGGGCATTAACTCAAAAAGGTGGGAAGAAGAGACTCAAGATTATACCTTGGGACTAACATGTATAAAAAACAGGATTCTACAATTACTTAATAGTTAGACTGTGATCTCTTCATGTGTATATGCCTTCCTATTTTTCTGAAATTTATTATCTAGCCTTCTTGAGCCCACTTGTGAAATGTGATAAGGAACATAATTTAATTTCTTTACCTGGTAAATCCTTCACACTTCATTAGCTTATGCTTAGTTTCAGTCTCTCATTCTTTTTCTTGCTATATCAAATCAAAAATTGCCAAGTTCTCTGCCTGGTTTTCTTCTCATAAAGCAATTGCAAAGGAGTGTGTTTTATTTTTTCGAGTTCAAGCAGGATGTTAACCTCTAATGTCTGCTATCTATTTAAAATGTTTATGAGTTCATATTGGGCTTAAAGGCTAACAAAGTTGAAAGACTAGAGCAGGGGTCTCCAACCTTGGCAACTTTAAGACTGGTAGACTTCAACTCCCAGAATTCCCTAGCCAGCAAAGTTGGCTGGGGAACTTTGCAAATTGGAAAGCCCTGGACTAGAGCACCAGAATATAACTATATTTTGGTACAATGTTCTCTACTCATCTGGTAAGGTCATTTAAGTTGATCTGTTAAGGAATCCCATGCCCATCTCATGAGGTAGCAAGTTCAAGATAAACAGACAGCCCTTCTTTGTAATTTCCCTCCCTACATTTGAAATATAGTTCACCTCCAAGGTTCCTTTTGCATTTCTCTCTCTGCATTTTTCAGGACTTTTAATTGTATTTTATTTCATCATATTATTGGTTTTATAGGTCCTGAGCATGCAATATAATTAGATTTATTGATTTTTAATGTTAATTTTGTATTTATTTAAAATTACTCTTTCTTGTCTTTGTAGACCAACATAAACAAAATACCTTCCACACTTTTGATATATCCAGATCAATTTGGCAACAATTGAGGAAGAATCAGCATGGGGGAAATATAAGAATACTGGTTATATAAAGTATTGAAACCAAGAGAAAGCAATAATATGGAGCAAGAAAGAACAAGTGAGTCAGATAAGAGTACCAAATAAAAGCAGTATTGACGACCACACTTTTAAAATAATTTTATTTACAAGTATAAATTTTAGGTAACTTTAATTTACATGTTATAATTTTAATTTGGAGATAGTCCTTGACCTGTGACTACAATTGGAACTGGAATCTTGGTTGTTGAGCAAAGCAATCATTAAACAAGACGTCATGTGACCACTTTGCTCAGTGACCACAATTACAGCATTCCCGATTGTGGTAAACAGTTTCACGGGTCTAAGTCCATGATGGTGACCCTATGGCATGCATGCCGTAAGTGGCATACAAAGCCATCTGTCCGGGCATGCCACTGTTGCCCATTGCTCTTCTGGTTTCCAGCAAGTGCAGACTCTCTGGCCAGCTGGTGTTTGTGCATGCAGGCACACCAGAAACTGAGGAGCAGCTCTTTGGTTTCTAGCGCTCCTGCACATGCATACTGGAGAGCCGTTTTTACGGTTTCTGACACTTCCATGCACGTGTGCACTCCCATTTTGGCACTCGGTGCTGAAAAGGTTTGTCAGCACTGTTCTAAAGAGATGGAGTCTGTGGTAAGATACACAGGGTTACGGGAAGCTGTGGGAGATCATATAGGGCTCACTGGCAGATGAAAACCTGCCATGCCTAGGAGGCCTTGGCCTGCTGTCTGATCTACTATGTCTGGGAGGTCTGAAAATGTAGGTTTTTTCCAGATTAAATGCTATCAGAGCAAATCCCCTGGTTAAGTAAAAGCATAATAACTTAGTTAATCTACCTCACATTAACTGGACCCTAAATGAATGTAAAACTGAATCCTACACTGAATTCTACAATGCTGTAACAAACCTGGGACTGGAACAACTAGTAACCAACAATACTAGACTTAACAACTGCCTCAATCTTCTCATCCTTCTGCAACAGTTTGAATTCATTAAGAATAAAATTAAAGAACCCTTCCAACAGTAACCACAAGCAAGATTGATTTTGTCTCACATATATCCACATGCAAAATCATCACAACGATGTTGATCCCCAATTATAACTTCACAAAAAATGAAACTATGATCTTATAAACAATGATTCTCTCATCCTTGATTGGCAATTTCTATTATTGGATCAATACTGTTGAAGACCAATTACAACAACATATTTTTACCTTGAAGTCAAAGAGTTATCAAAAACTAATATGGTACCAATAACAACTCCAAACACCAGAAAAAACAGATTACGCCATAACAAAAGGAAGCTTCAAATCCAAAAGAGATCACTTTGGCGAAAACAAATCTGGTCATGTTGCCAACTTCCAAAAGCCACACAAAAATTTATGCACCAGATAAAGACTGAATGCACCAATTATCAACATTACAACAAGAGGAAAAACTTCTACAACGCCAATTCCAGCTGCACTTTCAATAATTTTGTAAACAATCAAACTAAAAGACTCCAGTCCATCTCCACCCCTGAAAGACCTTAATGGTAAAAGACTGCAATGATGAAGACACATTAAAACCAACCTCTTTGGCTCAGTGTTTGTAAACAGCAATGAATCATTGCCAGTTTTCCTATTGAATCCACAGATAGACTACAATTATCTAATTATATCGATTTACAGAAGACAATGTTGAAAAGCACATATGCAATCTAAAAAACATCTCTATCTATTGGACTGGACGAATACTGTGCCTACTTCCTAAAAAGTTATTCACTGCCATAGCCGAACCTCTAAAGCATAATCTTTGAAAAATCCTCAGGACGCAGCTCCTTGCGCAAGAATTTGTCACTGCCATGGTCCATCCCCATCTTCAAAAGGGACCAACCAGCCTAGTTTGAAAATACAGATCATCTTTTTATGCTGCGTCACCTGTAAAGTCATGAAATCAATATATTAACCAATCCATTATCCTGCCACTTAGAGACCAAACAGCCTACTCTCTATAACAATTTGGTTTCAGAAAAAACTATCCCTGTCATTTGCAAAAATATATGGAACTACCAACTCGATCGGGGCAAAGCAAATCAGACGCAATCTACATAGACTCTGTAAAGCCCTTTGATTGCAGTGGTACAATGACAAACTACTCCTAAAACAAATCTTACAGTCAAATCTTGGACACCCTACTGCATACACTAGATAGAAGCATTCTTGTCAAACAGACATAAATGGTCAAAATGGGAGCGTCTATTAACATTCTGTAGCCTGTCCAACGAGTGGTGTCCCGCCAAGGCAGTATTTTTAGGACCAAACTCTTCAATACTCCTACATAAATGACGCTCTGTGATAATATTAAGAGCAACTGCGTTTTTCTTTGCTGACGATGTATTCAACACCACAGACAATACGCTACCCTCAAAAAGAACCTCGACTATGTATCAGAAAATGGGTGCAACGCAAAATGGCAATTCAAAATCTCTCAACAAAAATATGTCTTTCATATTGGTCAAGCAAATAAATAAATAATAATAAAATAAAAATAAGATAAGATAAGATAAAATAAAATAAAATAATAAAATTAAATTAAATAAATAAATAAATAAAATAAAAATAATAAAATAAAAATAAAATAAAATATAAAATAAAATATAAAATAAAATAAATAAAATAAAATAATAAATAATAAATAATAAAATAATAAAATAAAATATAAAATAAATAAAATAATAATAAAATAATAAAACATAAAAAATAAAATCCATAAAAATATAAATAAATAAAATAATAAAATAAAATACAAAAATAAAAAAATAAAATAAATAAATAAATAAAATAAAATAAATAAATAAATGAAAATAATAAAATAAAGATAAAATAAATAAAATACAAAAAAATAAAATAAAATAAAATAATACAGGTTGAATAGTCAAGACCTTTGTTGATGATACAACTCTGTCAAGGAATCTTGGAGTAATTTATCCTCTAATGAACTAAAGTGCTAAGAGCCCACCTGGAACTACCTTAGCCAAAAAAGAATTCAGAGTTGTGAACTAATCCTACAGTAGTTTTTTCTCTGGTAATATTACACTAAATAACTAGAACATAGACAAACATTTTCTAGACCCATAGTCGAATACCAAAGCTCAATTCAGTCTGAACCCACATTAATGTATCTGATATTAACACAGTGAGAAAGTACAGAAAATTTTACCAGAGAAGAATTCTCCACTCGCTCTACTCATTGCAAGAATACCTTATCCCAGACTTCAATTCTAGACCTAGAAAACCTAGAACACTACACCAACCTTCGGTCCGATCTAATAATAGTATATAAAATCATACATTGCAATGTCCTTCCTGTCAGATACACTCTCAGCTTCAATATAACCAATACAAGAGTACACAATTAGATACAAATCAAGGTTAATCGCACCAGATACTTTGATTGCAAGGAAATTCCGACTTCAGCAACAGAGTAATCAATGTTTTGGATATTCTATCTGATTGTGTTTTCTTCCCCAACCCCAAAAACTTTAACCTAGATACTGTCCTACTATTGAACTCACCCTTTCCTAACAGAGATCTGTAGGGGGCGTGGCATAAGTGCACCAACCGGCCCCTCCATCCCTGTCCTATTGTTTCTTTTACTTTTCTTTACGTACCGCATGTATTCATAACTATGTTTTTACTTATACCTATTATCTTGTAAGCAATTGACAAACCAAATAAAATAAAATAAATAGTGTGAAGAATAAGATAATATATTTCACAAAACAAAGAATGTAGTAATCTGGATGCTGTCACAGAACTGGTCTTCTCAATTGCTTCCAGTGTCAACTCATAAAACATTTATGGCCATTTTATAGTTGTCCACAGAAAGGGAGGGGGGAAAGGGGTTTGAAAGAGCAGTGAGCCAGCTTGGAAATCGAAACTGCATTCCATACATTGTTTTTCAGAGATTGTAATTAGGTGATTGAAGTTTCTGCCATGTAAAAATCTAACTGGAGAACATGATTGATGACTCTTGGCTATGGATGTGTGTCATTGGAGAATATGAATTATGATACACCCAGGTGGGGGAAAACCAGGGTCAAGGGTGACAGTGAATTATGTGTCTCAAAGTTGGCTACACCCACACATGTTAACTCACAATAAATCCTGTTTAGTTTTGGAAGTTTGGCTCAAGACTCATGATTTAATTGGGGTAACTGCCAGAATCCTGACATCCAGCAGATTTTCTCATTTTATGATGGGAAGTAAGGCAAATTGTTCATTGTAGGAGATTGAGTATAGTAGTATTGGTTATATTGATGGTCTTTAAGTTATCTTGTTCCCAGAACATTTAAGCATTTAAAGGTCATAATCGGTAACTTAGATTGCGTTTAGAAATAAAGTATTTGCAGTGAAAATGGCAAAGAAGAGTATGCATGCTTTTTAAAAACAATATTCTAATTATAAATATGGTTGTTCCACAATCTTAAGGCTCACAACAGGTTTTGCAGTGTTTTGACGGTATACTTCTAAATGTAGCAGGGACCAAGGTCAAATCTTAGAAGATATAATGAACGAGATGAAAGCCTTAAGACTCTGTGCAAGTTTAAGCACTTATTTATCTCCTTAACCCTTTTCAGAATTAAAAGAATACGCAAGTGAAGTTTTCATTTTATCAACTCTGGAGTTCTATAGGAATGATTTTGGTACCCTGAACTTTTTTACCTTTACTCTTAAGCATCAGCATCAAGGTCCAGATCTTACTGCTTTTTTTTGATGGGAGGATAGGAAATGGGAGATCTATTGACTGATTTTTTGTCAGATACTGCAAATCAGAAGTTATTGAAAGGCAAAATTACATGCAAGTAAAAGCCATTTTAGTGTAGTGATTAAGGTGTTGGACCAGAGACTAGAATCATGAGAAACTAAAACCAAACTAGAACCATAATTAAGTAATATAACCCTATATGGTAACAATAAAAGCCTGTAAATAATGCTGTTTATATCATTTTTGTGGTTTAAAAACTATTTGTGCTTTAAAGGAAAAAAGATACACTTTTTATTTATAGTAAATTTTAAGTGGATACTTCAAAATATTGCAAACATTTAATATATTCTATTTGGCACGGACATATAAGATGGAAATACATGAGATTCTATATGACATGACAGGGCTTTATTATTTATTTATTTATAGTTTTTAAATTTACATTTATTTTATTATAAAGCTATAATCTCTTCCCCATGGGATGGGAGTTCAAAGGTTTCTCACAGTGGATCTTTCAGATGAAAATAATTTGATTTATTAATTTATATTATATTATAATATATTTATATTTATAATAATTTATAATATATTATATTTAGAGGTGAATGATCCTAGAAAAAAATTGAATTTATATACTCTTCACTAGTTTTACAAATAATGATTTTCAGTTTCCTAGGAATTTTAGGAATATTGAAGCAGTATGTATTTGAATGGTAAAATCAGAAATGAAAGAATTTGCAGAATTTATTCAATTTTTTAGCATTCTTCAAATAATCCTTTCATTTCACCGTAGTTGCTTAACTCCTTATATTTTAAATTTTTTCATATTGGAATGGATGCCTTTCCTCTTTTTCATTCATATATGAAATAAAAGCTAAGAATATTTATTGATTGTAAAATAATTACTATATAATTGCACTGATGCTGAATCATCCATTGTAGCACAATTGAGCTCAATAATGCAGAAGATATTGTATTTGCCTCAAAGAAATACTGTGTTTCTACAACAATATGGCCTCCACCAATAGGAAGGCCCAGCATGATTTCTAGGCATGAGGTGAAATTAAGCCCCGCCCCCATAAATTTAGGCCTATTAAAACACATGCATTTCCCCACCATTTTTCACATCGTTTCGTGAACTTCATGAGGTGAAGAGAAAATGGGGAAAAGGGCTGTGGGGGGAGGAAGGGCAGGTGTGGGGTGGGAGAAAACTTGCTCTTTAGGAGTGCCCTGCAGGGAGCCTAGGCCAGAATACTTGATAGCCGATAGAAGCTCTCTTGAAGGCAGAATCACCATCCACTTTGGCCGTAGAAGCGGCCTCGGAGTGAGCGCACACACACACTCCCCTCGCCACGCGGCCGCCTTCTATCGGCCGATCGAAAGCTCCCTTCAGGACACAGTCCCCAGCTGTTCGGGCAATGCGTGGCTCCCTATCCCCTCACCTTTAGGGCAGTCTCTTTCCGGTGATTGGAGCTCCCCAAGTGCGTCAACAGTCACTTCGATCGGCCAAGTAGAAGCGGCCTTGGCGAGTGCACAAACACTCCCCTCGCAAGGCCACTTCTACCGTATCTGCCGATCTGAAAGCTCCCTTGAGGACACAGTCCCCAGCTGCTCGGGGCGATGCATGCTCCCTGGCCCCTCACCTTTTGGGCAGTCTCCTTCCGGCGATTGGAGCTCTCCAAGCGCGGTCACACCATCGATCGGCCAGTAGAAGCGGCCTGGGGTGAGTGCACAACACACTCCCCTCGCAAGGGCACTTCTACCGTATCTTGCCCATCGAAAGGTCTCCTTGAGGACACGTCCCCAGCTGCTTTGGGGCGATGCATGGCTCCCTGTCCCTCACCTTTTGGGCAGTCTCCTTCTGGCGATTGGAGCTCCCCAAGGAACGCCTCGAAGCAGCTGGGGACTGTGTCCTCAAGGGAGCTAGCATTCGTTCAGCAGATAGAAAGCGGCCTCGCGGCAAGGGGAGTGTGTGTTGTGTGCTTCACCCCTGGCCGCTTCTAACACGGTCGATCGAAGTGGACTGTTGACCGCACTTGGGGAGCTCCAATCGCCGGAAAGAGACTGCCCTAAAGGTGAGGGGACCCGCCCTCCGACAACACTATGCCCAAACACCCCCACAAAATAAACCTAAAATGAGATATCAAAAGTTTTTGCAAAAAAGCTTCTTTACGATCAATCCCCGCTATCCCAAAGCAAGAAATTCTTCCCCCAAAGCCAGTCACGTTCAATCTGACTTGTTCTTAAATCTAGGCACATTTACCTAACTTAAATTATCAACAATTAATAAGTCAATATCTATCATCAGTCATATCTGTCACCAACCCACTCTTATCCCTAAATCCAGTCCCCAACCTTATCATAGGTAAACCTTCTGTTTTTAGACATTTTATTATACCACCTTGAACCGTATTAGCGAAACACCTATGGAAAAACCCAATAATTCCATCTGCTCATACCTTTGGTCCTCAAGTCCTTTTGCATAGATTCAACGAATTCACCCTTTTCAATCAATTTTCACATATCTAAAACTGTTTAGTCTCCTTCTTTATATTAATAGATAGACAACCAATGCCCTTCGAACCAGTCGAATAGCCCAGCTGGAATTTTTCAAAATAACAGCCTGCCCCCCTTTCTAGATTGGGAGTGTATCCCTTCAAAAGGTGTCCTGAAACCGTCTGCTACGCTATACTCTTGCTCCTGGCATGATCCAAATGACTCTAAAACTGTACCACCCAAAGATGAAAACAACATGACATGCCTCAAAGAGCTGCATCCTGTCCCCAATCCCAGGATACCCTGCCTACAAAAAGTCCCTGTAGTCCAGGAAAAGCTATCCCTCCCTTTTGCCCAGCGGCAACCAGACAAGGACAGACCATTAAAGCTGCTGAATGGACCAGTCTCCAAACACCAAAGAGAATCGGTAAAAGGAGAACGTCTTGCCTTGTGAGATTCTTCTCAGGCTACGTCCGTGACATCGCCCGGATTGGAGGAGAGACTTCAGGCTTGGGGACTGTGTCCTTACAAAGGGAGCTAGCATTCGAATCAGCAGATAGAGAGCCTCAGCGGCGAGGTAGTTGGAGAGAGTGTGCGTCAAACCCCTGTACGAGCTTCTAACCGGTCGAACAAATGGAATGTTGACCACACTTGGGAGAGCATTCCATTAAGGTCCAGAAAAGAGACTGCGCCATAAAAAAGCAGCTCTGCGAGGACGGGGGGCTAGATGCCAGCCAACCCTCGTCTCCGAAGCCAAGCTGACGGTCAGGTACTGTTGTCTCAAGGGAGCTAGCTTCATATCGCAGATTTTGAAGAAGGCCTCGCGGCGAGGGAGGTAAATGTCGTGTGTGTGCGTAATCGCCGCTGTACTCGCTGTCTATCTCGCGTTTGATCGAAGTGTCTATGTGATCCTAATGTTACTTTGGTAGCTCCAATCGCGGGACAATAGAGACTGCCCTACAGTCGAGGTGGAACTGGTGCCCAGCATGCTCGCCCGAAGTCAAGCTAGGACTGATTTTCCTCATAAGGAGTCTTTCGATCTCGGCAGATACCTGGTTAGGAAGTGTAACTCGCGATTGGTAGTTGTTTTGCACTCATTTCCGACAGGCATCTGGTCTCCTTACGGTTTTGTTTCACCCTTATTCCTTCCTTTTGTCCCGTTATCGATATTGTAACTGTTGACCGCACTTGGTGACTTCCAGTCGCCGGAAAGAGACTGCCCTGAAGTCTCTTGGTGGGCTGCTCTTGGTGGGGGAGGAAATTAAGTCACCCCCGAAAAGACAGCCTAGCTGTTTTTTCGGGGGTCAAAAAAAAATAAGGCCCGGCCTTATTTTGTGAGAAACACGGTATGCCTCTGAATTTAAGATCTTAAAGAATAAAGCTGAGGGGGGGGAGGAGGCACTGATAATAATCCTATGCAGTGCCAATTTTTTCTGTCGGCAACTTAATGTTTCACATTCTGAATGAATCTATTCTAAAGATCTCCAGTGCATAAATTGGTGCATCCTTATGTGTGTACAGTATGCATATTGTATATGTATGATATCTGCCAAACTTGCCTGTCATGGGCAACATTCCGAAAGAAGATACAACTAGGATTAAAAATAACTACATATTAAGGATTAATAAGCACAAATTGAAATGTTAAATATCAAGTATTCTGTCTTTTACACTGAAACACATTAGAATCACAAATACATTTGTTTCTTTTGAGTAAAAACATCAAAAAAAATAAGGAGATGAATAATGGAAAAAGTATTTACATTGAAAGGAAAAGGAAAGTAAGAAACAAAACTGGATGCTGAAAACACAAGTGGAAAAAAAAGTCATTTTAACTTTTAAAAGAGGTGATATATGAGGTGCTTCTCTTCAAAGCTTTAAATAATTATTTCTTTGCAAAGCTTGTATATGAATGTATATTTATGGTGGACCACTTCTTGGTGGCCTCTTAGGAAATGTCTCTGTGTGAATGTTTGAACAGCCACACAAGCCAGGCAAAGAATATACTGTTTCAGTGCTTTGAAAAGTGGGGCTTCATCTACTGTAATCTGCTTTGTGAGGGTCATCTCTCAATTGCTTTGCATAGACTCACTGTTTAACACTTATCTTACTTCAAGCTTGCAAGTAGCTCTTTCTAGACAAGTAAAGAACTTCAGGCTCTTCTCCAGGACTTTCATGCTTTTTGAGAATCATAATTCTCATGGTCAGCAGGCTTTTTAGTAAGATGAAGAAATTAGCTTCTGATGTAACAGAGCAGCTGAGGTCCAGCATTTCTCAGAGTACAGATATCAGTTACAGTATGTCAGTAATCAACAAAGGCTTGGCTTCAGGGCGGTGAAAGACTTGGTCAAAGTTTATATTTTAAAGTGGGAAAAGCAGAGGAGGAAGATATACTGTAGGTTTAAACTGATGTATGTGAGGATCCTCATATTGACAAGGTAATCTATTCAGTATGACTTTGTTCTAATTTGCAATCTATAGTATATTCTAATTTAACTATTCAGCATAGAGGTTTTACAAATTGCAGTCAAGCTTGAGCTTAGTATCACATTTTAAGGATACACAATTTTGAAGAAGAGCTACAGAGCTAGTGTTAAGGAAAAGGCAAAACATTCCATTATTGGGCCATGTGTCATGATCCCACGAGTGACTGCAATTCAGTATGGGCACTCAGAAAATGGCAGCCATTTCTGGGATCACACCACACAGCTCAACAATTGTAACTAACCTTTTCCCCCCTAACCTAAGCTCTGAAAATCTTGTTGCATGATGAGTGAAGTAGGATGAGAAAAGTGTGGGGCTTGGTAGAGTGGGAAGCCATCCCCAATGCCTGCAGGAACCTAATAAAGATATTAGGGGAGAAGGTAGGTGGATATTCCTATAGTCAGGTATAAAGAAAAATGATCACAGGCACAACAGTTGTTACTTTGGGACCAGTTGTAAGTAGTTTTCAGTGGATCCACTGGAATTTTGAATGATTGCTATGCAATTGGTTATGTTAAGGATTTATCTGTATTATTTCTTGCTACAAGTTTTGACCATCATAAAGAGAATTAATGGTATCTATTTATTATATAGGCAAATTATGTAAGAGTTGTTTCTCTTTAGATTTTATCTTAAAATGATATGGCTTCTTTTCAAAGAATTTTTTAAATTTCTATATGATAGATTATCACACATTATTTTGCAAAGATTATGATGGTAATTCGGTTTAATTCCTATGTCAATAATTATTTCATGTACTTAGTAAAATGTTTAAATGGAATTGTGGATGCATATTTGTGGGATCGGCTTACTGATCTAAAATAAATACTTAGATCTAAAAAATTTAAGATAATATAAATGTTGCTGCATAAAAGCTTAAAAATATGAGGATTTGTTTTTTAAAAAAGGTACGAACAGTTGATGAGACAAAATTCAAACATTGTTTAATTAAAATAATTGAAATGCATGGGATAATTCTGTTAAACTACATGGTATACAAAATGTTTAAATGTTTCCCAATTTTGCAAAATGAACATGTGGTTCCTAAACTGTGTACACCAACTGCTGATACTTTTTTCTTTGTTTCATATTTAGGCTCTTGGATTTAAAGCAATACTGTGAGAAACTATCTGAGATTGTATAAAAGAATGGGGACCCCTGGCTCAGGAAGAAAAAGAACTCCAATGAAGGACAGATTTTCTGCAGAAGATGAAGCGCTAGGTTATATTGCTAGAGAGGTTGGTAAATTTGTTCAAACCTAAGTGACAGGTATAACCAAGGAATTGGTATGTTTTTGCAGTATAGGTAATTATACTTACTTGAACAATTATTAAATTGGAACTTAACACAATAGTATTTTCAGAAAACATGTAATCTTTATCGGCATGCTTGGTAATTCAAACATAAAGATTCTTGCTCTCCTAATGATATGACTGCAGATGGCCCATCTAGTGCAGAGTTTCAAGTGTTTTTATTGTATGAGTCATTTAGCAAGTCTGCACAATGATATCTACTAGTTAGATGAAAAAGAAAAATTTTGTGGCCTGCCAGCGGTTTGTGGAGCAGGCTGCAGACTTGGACATTGAGGAGGTTGGAGTAGAACATAGGCCAGTCCTGGAGTCTAGGGAAGGCTCTAACGAATAATCTGCGTTAGAGGCAGAGATGTGGCCAGTGCCATCTGATCATTATCAGCTGCCTTCAGAGTCAGAGATCAGTGAGGCAGAAGAACAGCTGGAACCTGGTTCCCAGTATGCCCATGCACAGAGCTGTTAAGCCCATGTCACACTGCACCAACGGATGGAAAGAGGATGTAAAACGGAGAGAAACACGTGCCATCCGTTGGTTAACGCGATTCATCCGTTCTGTACTCACTGCCTCCGTTTTTCATCCTCTCTCTCCTTTATTTCTGTTTACAGCATCCGTCGACTGAGGTTGCCATCCGCTCAAAGTTTTTGAGTTCTGGGCTCAAAACTTTTTGAGCGGAAGTAAAATGGTATCCAATTCATCGTTCTTCGGATTGTTCCACATCTGCGGCATTCGGTCCTCTGGTGTTCCGCGGTAGTGTTCCATACGCTGGGAGACCAGGTATCCGCAATTTTCATGGATTTCTACGCCACGGATGGCACTCCGTCTGTGCCGCGCATCCGATGTTGCAGCGTGCATTACGCGTCCATGTATCCGTAAGCATTCGCGCTGCGCCATCCATGACAATTTGCATTTCCGCTCCAGCGGAAAAACGAGACACAATGGCAGTGCAAAGCGAAACGGATGTGGAATGGGACACAAAGAAGTTAGCTAACGCACGGTACTAGAAGGATGAAAGCGGAATGCAGCTCACAACAAACGCATTTTAAAATGGAAAAAATGTTCGCAGAGGGGACCTATCTCGGGAATATTAAGGATGTCTAGAGGTGCCTACGAGGCATGCAAAAGGACACTCAAGTGGGAAAACCTATATTGCCTATAAAAAGGGGGGAGGAACTCACTGGATTCACTTTCAGTCCAGCAGCCCTGACTGTGCAGACCTCTGCAGCCTTCATGTTACTCTTGCTCCTTACACAGCATCCATTGATGTCCACCATGATCGTAACACACTCCTTTTGGTAGCCACCATCGTTCTGCAACAGTGCCGAAGCCATCTACAGGCTCTTATCAACTGTTCTACGGGAAGAAAAGGAGTGGCCAAGAAGTGTCTGGGTCCGAAAATGGATCAGGTAGAAGAAGCAGAGTATGGATCTGTACAACAAGTTGAAGGTGGAGTGAGGAACGAAGACACTCGTGCATTCCAGAATCTTTCATGAGGATGCCCTCAGCCATGTTTGATGAAGTTGTGGAGCGGTTTGAGACCCAGGTTGACCAAGGCAAACACCAACTTCGGCCCAGCCTGGACTGGGCTCAAGGTGGCACTGACTCTGGCCACCTGGCCTCTTGGGACCACATACAGGAGCATGCAGTCGGCCTGGAGGGTGCCAAGACCAACACCCCTCAGCATTGTGGTCAGAGAAGTGGTGCAAGGCCATCATCGAAGAATACTGGAGGAGCTCCTTAGTGCCCTCACTGAAGAAGGCTGGAAGAAAGTTGCAGAGCAAGTGGTATCAGAAGTGGAACTTCCCCACACCGTTTGAACCATGGGATGGGACAGCACGTGGCCTGCAAAAGCTCCAGCCAAGTCGGGGTCCACCTAATTTAACTACAACAGGCTTCTTCATGCATCATCCTCTTCGCCATGGTCGATGCCGACTAAAGCAAGTTCATGTTACATCGATGCTTCAGGCAACGGGTCAGCTTCAGATGCCCAGGTATACAACACAAGTCACCTCAAGGAGGGGCTGGAACGGAACCTCATCATAGGGCTTCCCAGATTCCAGACCCCCTGCCCAACGGACACACAAGATGTGCCCTACTTCATCGTGGGCGATTGACGCCTTCTCCCTCAGAACCTACCTCTCATGAACGCCTGACACTTCCAGACCCCTCACCCGTGAAGAGAGGATTTTCAACTACAGCTGTCCAGGGCAAGGTGGGTGATGAGAACGCCTTTGGAATCCTGCCAACAGGTTCCAAGGTACTTCTCACCACCATGCAAGCATCACCCAGAGACCATGAGGAGGATCGTGGAAGCTTGCTGCATCCTGCACAATATCATGCGCACCCGCTACCCAGTGTTGCAGAACAGGCCCTCGTGGAGCCTCCAGCAAGGCAATGGGGACATGGAGCCTGGGGAATGGAGGCAAGGGCGAAACCTGATAGACACTAAGATGTGGAAGGCCCAACAGAGCTTCACGCGAAGGGAAGAAGCAGCGCAACCTCCTGAGACACTGGTGCAACTCCCAGCTGGAGCCAGTGGAGTGGCAAGACAGGATGATAGATATGATTAATGGATGCTTCCTTAGCCTGTCTCATCAGCACTGGATGAGAATTGGGCCATGTATGTTGAGTGGGCCTACAATGAACAAGCATTTAATAAAGAGTTGTGTTTATGTTGACATGAGGTGATTACATTATTATTGATAAAAAGGCCAAATGTTGTGGCAGCTGGGAGGTGGACTATACAGTCCCACTATGCTTGCACTGGAGGTTTTATCTATCCCACAGCTATTACCCATCCCAACAGGTATCCCTGCCCATCACAACTATCCTTAACATCCACAACTAACTCCTTACCCATCCCACAGAGCGTGCAAAGGCTTAAACCATTTCTAAAAGTTTCCAACAAGACTTTATTGACAAAAATAAATGAAGCAAGTGTGGTGAAGCAAAGATAATCTTTATTATAACAAGCTATAAAAGAAAGAGATGACCCAAGTCTCAAGTGTCCAAAGCAAAAATAAAGTCAACCAGGTAGCCACCCAGTCTCTCGGCACTCTTCTTGGTCACTCGGAGGCGTGCCCAGTCCTAGGGTGAAGGATCCAGGTGCTGTGGAGGTGGCTGCTGCTGGAGTGCTGGTCTGAGGCGCCACTGGGCGTGCCTGGCCCGAGAGGACAACGGGAACAGTGTATGGAGGAAGTTCTCATACAGCTGGCTCAGCCCCGTGATGTTGAAGACCCCTTCCTCCCTGACATGAGTGTCAGCCCCAATACTGATGACAGATGTACTGAGGTTGGGCTTGGCTGTGGGTGGAGGAAGGAGCAGTGTAGTGGGAGCTGTCGGTCTGCGAGCTGGTGAAGGACTGGCGTCGGTGGCATCGGTGGCGTGGCTGGCATCGGTGGCTTGGGTGGCATCAGTGTCGTCTCCTTTCTCTCCACCCTTCCGCCAAGATATTCATTCTCCCTCAGCCACTCCAGCACCTCCTTCTCATGTTCCCTTCTGTGGTGTAATTCCTCCTCTCCCGTTCACGCGTCTGCCTCTCTTCCTCCCTTTGGCAGGGCCATCTGGGCCCTCATCAGAGGGGCTTCCGAGGTTGTAGGGGCTGCTCCTCACATCAACCACCACACCAGCAGCAGCAACAACAACAGTAGCAGCAAAAGCAGGACCAGCAGACCAGGAGCACCAGCAGGACCAGCAGCACCAGGAGCAGGACCAGGTGCACCAGCAGGACGCAAGCAGGGCCAGAGCACCAGCAGGACCAGGAGCACCAGCCAGCACCAGCAGGACAGGCAGCAGCAACGCAGCAGTAAGCACCAGCAGGACCAGGAGCAGCGCCAGCAGAGTAAGCACCAGCAGAAGCACCAGCACCAGGAGCAGTGCAGCAGAGTAAGCACCACAGAAGCACCACCACCAGAAGCAGCATCAGCAGAGTAAGCATCAGCAGAAGCACCACCACCAGAAGCAGCATCAGCAGAAGCACCACCTCCCAGAAGCAGCATCAGCAGAAGCCCAGCCACCAGAAGATCGAGCCCGGGCAGCAGAAGCCCCAGCAGAAAGCAGAGTCAGGGCCAGGGGGTGGGAGGGTGGCCCTGTCCCTTTTGCCAGGGCTGGCAGCAAGATGGCAGAGGCTTCCGTTTCTTCCATGGTTGTTGGGTTGCTGGTGCTGGCTGGCTTGGCTGGCAAGCTGTTGTCTGGATAGCAGGTCTTTCCTCTGAATGGTGACCTGCTTGGGAGCTGCTTCCCTTTATATCCGCGGGCTGACGCAATGCATCCTCCCCGCATGCGCAGTGAACGCTAGACATCCGCTAGGCCTTCCGCTCTGCATCCGCTTCATCCGCTCGGCATCCGCTCGGCATCCGCTCTTTTCCGTTCTGCGTCCACTTCGCTGTGCTCCCCGGAAGCCTTGCGGATGTGCCATCCGCTCCCATCCGCTTCCCACTCCGCTAGGCTTCCGTTGGCATCTCGCTTTCCATCCGCCCTACAACGTCTCGCTCCCCGTCCGTTCCTTTCCGTGTTGTCCACTCTGGTTATGCAAATTCGGGGCACTTTTGAGAGCGGATAACAACGGATGGAATCTCGTCCGCTGTGTCCTTTTTACAAACGTTTTGCATTTGTCGGGCAGTGTGACAGGGCCTTTAGGAGAAGGGAACAGTTAAGGAACAAGGTTGACTCAAGAATAAAGGCTCAGGTGTATGGTGAATGGCCCCTCCCACAGGGAATAAAGAAGAGTGAAAGGGGAGTGGTGTTTGCAGGAGACAGTTCAATTCATTAGATTGAAGATCTGTTCCTGACTTCTTGCCAAGTAATTGCTTCTATAGCTTGGTGTTTGGAAGATATCGCCTGGCAACTCTACAAGCCTGATAAAGGTCTGTAGTTGTGAAATTTCATGAAAGATTGTTTGCCGGTACTTTATTGGAGAGGAATTTACTTTAACCTAAATTCTGTAAAACGGGTTTTATTGAGATGAGGAGTTTGCTTCATGATTTGGGAAAGCCCAGGTCAGAACAAGAAAGAACTTGTGGCTTTTTAGTGAAATAATTGATTCTTGTATGCATAGATGAACAACCAACTACGAGACTTAAATATTTATTCATTCATTTATTCATTTATTGGCTGCCCATTTTACCATGGAATAATTCTGGGCAGCTTACAGTTACATCCAAACTAAAACATAAGAGGTTAAGGACAAAAGTCAAAACCAAAGTTGGGGAGGATGGGGGCCGAGTGAAGGGATCTGGTTTCTGTTATTACTCAATCACCACCTCTGTTGTGCTGGGTGGGATTATTGGGACCCAAACTGACTGGCAAAACCTCATCTCTGGCCCTTGTGAAAATAGAAGAGAGTTAGGGCCAACTTCACATCGGGGGACAAGATGTCCCAGAAGGCAGGAGCAAAAGCAGAGAAAGCCCTCCTCCTGGAGCCACTAGCCAGAATAATTGGGCTGACAGGACCCACAGCATTCTTCCTCTGCCAGCATGAGAGGTATGGGCCAATCCCAGTGGAGTGTGACGGCTCCTCAAGTAACTTGGATCCATGCCATCAAGGGTTTTAAAGGTGTCAATGCTGCCAAGCTTTTGACTAACAAACTCAACCAATTCTGAGACTTTCAGCTTTCTCAAAGAACTGTTTTATTGAGTATATTATTTTGGCATGGGTGAAAACAAAACCAGCTCTAAATATTTCAGTTTCAGTTATAATTCAAGAATAGATAATTCCCTTCCTCATGGTCACAGGTCACATTGTCCAGTTTGGTGTACTGGCATCTCCTTGGCAACTCTTCTCAGTCTCTGGCCAGCACTTATTGAGATGAATTTGGTTCCGCTGGGTTGGTCTGTTCTGTGGTCTGACATTCCAGGCTCCCGCCTCACACACACACAGAGTGTTGGAATCTGAGAAACAGAAAGATGGCTGTGGAGGCCTGATCCGTTTCAAAGTTGACAAACGCCTTAAATTGCACCCAGAAGCAGACTGGTCACCAATGCAGCTTACGGAGCAGTAGTGTTACTGGGGCCATTCTTGGAGCTCCCAAAATTACCCATGCTGCTACACTCTGCACCAGCTGTAGCTTCTGAATGCTCTTCAAAAGTAGCTCCGTGTAGAGTGCAATACAGTAGTCCAGTCATAAGATGGCTAGGAACTGAACAACTAAGCACTGGGAATCTTGATCCAGGAAAAGCCGCAACTGGCACACAACACGGTTGTGCAAAGCATGTCAAAGCTGCTACTGCCACCTGTTCTTCAAACAGAAGTCACAAGTCCAGGAAAATTTCCAAGTTGTGGACTGTGTCTTTCTAGGGCAGTGCCACCACACCCAGAATCAAAGATGACAAAGTCTCGAATCCCTACATACCCAAAGCCATTTGATAATACCATGGTTCAAAGTCTGTTGTCCCCATCCAGGTCCTCACAGCCTCCAGACACCATGAAAGAACAGCCACAGCATCACTTGGGTCACCAAGAGTGGAAATATAGAATTAATATACAATATTAATCAATATACAATACATGCAACAAGATGTCCATTTCTTCAGTTAATACTATCATGTGTCAGTTAATCATGTGTCAGTTAAGTATCAGTTAATACTACTCAGTGGTTCCCAAACTTTTTCAGTGCACTGCCCCATTGGTGCTACAAACTCATCCTCAGTGCCCTTCACCCAGGGGTGGGATTCAAATTTCTTAACTGGTTGTGGGTGTGGCCTAATTTGTGAGTGTGGCTTGGTGGTCACGTGACTGTAAGTGTGGCTTGCTGGCTGGGCATGGCTTGATGGTCATGTGACTGGCTGGGCATGGTTTGGTGGTCATGTGACTGGCTGGGCGTGACCAAGTGGCCATGTGATTGGCAAACCAAATACAAGTGGTCCTTGCTTAATGGCTGGTTGCTTAGCAAGTGTTCTAATTTATGACTGACCTCAGAGCTACTTGACCTGTTTTTGGAGTGTTCTCTCTCTCTCTCTCTCTCTCTCTCTCTCTCTCTCTCTNTCTCTCTCTCTCTCTCTCACACACACACACACACACACACACACACACACACACACACAACCTAACCCTGCTGGAGCAGGTGATTGGACTAGATATCTCATTCACTTTCTCCTCCCTCCCTCCCTTTCTTTTTTCTTTCTTTCTTTTTCTTTCTGTCCCTTCCATCCTCCCCTCTTTCTTTGTCTATCCCTTTTCTTCCTTTCTCTCTCCCCTTTTTATTTCTTTCCCTTTTCTCTTTTCTTTCTTATCTCTTCCTTCTCTCTCTCCCTTTCTCTCTTTTTCTTTCTGTCCCTTCCTTCCATCTCCCCTCTTTCTTTGTCTATCCCTTTTTTCTTTTCTCCCTTTGTCTTTCTTTCCCTTTTCTTTCTTTACTTTCTTCCTCTCTCTTTCTTTTTCCCTCTCTCTCTTTCTCTCTATCCCTTCCCTTCCTCCTTTGCTCTTTCCTCCTAAGTTAGGAGACCCACTTGAAACTTTCTCTCTCTCTCTTTTTCTCTCTCTTCCAACAAGGTAATCACCTGGCAGCATCGCTCGTGACAAGTCTCCCAGAGTTCCACGGATTGGGCGCTATTGTTTGTTCACGCCCGGTCCTGTGTTGTCCAGAAAAGCTGGGAGGCAAGGCTTCGCGGTCCAACAAAGGGGCCGCAGGCAGGACTTCCACCCCTCCCTCTTTTGGGGAAAGGACTAGGAACTTCAAGTGAGGCTGCAGCCTCACCCATCGCAGGAGCTGTGGGAGAAGTGAGCTGCAGGAAAGGTGAACCAGCCCACCTTGACTGGCTCACCTTTCCCTCTGCCACCAGCCATGGGAGGAAGATAAGTTTGTAGATAGTCGCGAAAGCACAAACTGCTGCGGATGGATGGAAGATCTGTTCTCGTGAGGCTTGATTCGCATCATTTTCACAGTGGCGGCCCACATTCAGCCAAAGCGCTCAGGCTGGCGGGCAGCAGAGGGAAGCAGCGGCAGGCAAGTGGTGATGCGGGAAGCATAACATCGTGCTCCCTGGTTGCCTCCCCCCGCCCCTAGCAGGCAAGGCCCAGCAGCTGTGGAGAATCTAGGCAGGACCCAAGCTGCAACAGGTGAGTCCTGACTCGCCTTCCTCTTGGCCACCAGTAAGCCAGGCAAGTGGGATGGGGAGGAACCTGAATTGCACCCTGCGAGGGGCTCACCTCCAGCACACCTCTGCCACCCCTCTTGCCTCTTATCGCTCCCCTAAGTCATCCCACTGCCCCCCAGGGGGCGGTACGGCCCACTTTGGGAACTACTGATCTAGCTTTACCACAAAACTTAAGCCTATTATTGAAAATTAGATATTTATTTAGTATTGTTATTTTAAGCACACAGGTTTTTCATTTGTTCTTGTCTTCCTCCCTCCCCTTTTAATATCAACTTTTTTTTCTAAAATCCTAAAGTAATTGTGGAAAAGTTGATCCCTAACTGTTTTGTACTGTATTTGGTAATGCTAGTTTTCTTAATTGCTTCTGTATTTTCAATATAACAGGCAGAAGCACGCCTTGCAGCCAAACGTGCAGCCCGAGCAGAAGCAAGGGATATACGCATGAGGGAATTGGAACGCCAACAAAAAGAGGTATGCATTTAATATATACAAATAATAGACTTTCTTTTTCTTGTAAAGCAATGTAGAAAGCTTTTAAAAGAAAATATTATTACTACAGATATTGCTCAACTTATGGATATAATGGAGCCTGCCCTCAATAATGGGAATTGTCATTAAGTGAGACAGCCTCATTTGTCAACCCCCATCATCTGATCTCCCTGATGCCCTTGTTAAACAAATGCATGGGATCATTAAACCAAATATGGCATGCCTCATGACTCTGGGAGGCCCTGGGAGGCCTGTCACCCACCTGGGCCAATAAATGAGGGAGACAAGCAGCAAAAAGCTTTGCATAGCCCAAAACAGGGAAGTGGGGGAAAGACTCCAGCTAGATTAGGGTTCAACATCAAGTTCCAGTGCCAGAGAGGCTTCTAAACAAGCCGGTAGCATGGCTGATGAACCACACTTTTTGACTGGGTCTATGTACTAATTAACTGGCCATTGGGAGACTGCAAATGGCCACATGCTGCAAAAGCTTGGTCCCAAAAGGGAGTCAGACAAGCAGCAAAAATCTTTCCAAAGAAGGTTTCCAAGCTTTTTGCTGTTTGTGTGATTTCCTTTAAGACCTAGCTAGGATTACTCTAAAGGGAGTCAGATAAACAGCAAAAAGTTTTGCAAGCTTCTGTGATGACTGGCCATTTGCTGCATGTGTTGTGCAATAGCTGGCTTAAGTTTTTGAACTGAACTTTTTCTTCAATTTCTCAATGCAGCTTGTTTGCAAACAAGCTGCAAAAAGTGTTTTTTTGTTTCCTTCCTTCCTTTCTTTTATCTTCAACCTGGTGGTCACTCATCAAGGTAAGTAATTTACAGATTTTGTCATCATGTTTTCAGGCATGCAGAAAAATTTGCAAATGAGGTGATTAAAGGAATAGACTAGAGATTGAAGGGGAATGGCGGAGAGTTTGTTCAGAGCTGCAGAGCTTAATATAGAACCATGCCTAGGCTACTTCTAGTTTCAGTTTCCAAACAGTTCTCATTGGCTGACTTAGTTGCTGTGCCTATTCATTAGCTGACCATGTTACCATGCTCTATTCCAGTTCATGAATATACTCTTAACACTCCTCCCTTCATAACTGGAATAGACAAAAATTCAAGTACGTTTAATATTCTTCAGATACCTGTATTTGAAGACCCAGATTCACAGTTCCTTCCAAATATCTGAGAATTCCTTTTTATACCAATGCAATTGCATTGATCCCCATTTTTTAACTTTCCATTTTACTTGTTCAAATTTAGATAATGCCAATACTTCTTTGTAATTCCTTGGCTCATACCATACTTTACACACTTTAACTTCACTCACAGAATACCTGTCAAGTGGAATCCTCTTGTGCCATCGCTCTGATCTGCGTGGTGCTGACTGCTGCTATGTGTCAACCCTCTCTTGCTTCATATCTTGTTCAGCTTCTCCTCCCTGAATGCTGACACTGTCACAAAGTGAGTTACCATCACTAAGTGGATCACTGTCACTAAGTGAAACATTGCACAAATTTGCATCAATTCTGTTCCAATTTTGCTCTGCAAAGCTTGCAGACCTTGAAAATACTATTTTGTTCCCATCGCTAAAGCGATAACTTTTTGAGCCTGGCTCGTAGCCCACAAACCTGTACTAGCCTTTGGTTGCCCCTTTCTTCTAATTGCTTTTGGAATATGCACCCCCACATTGCTTCCAAACACCCTTAAATGTGCTAGAGATGGTTTTCTCCCAAAAGCACTGCATATGGAGTATAAATAGAGGAACTCCACAACCTATTTACGACATAATTAGCAGTCAATATGGCTTCACCCCAATATGACCTGCTTAGACCAGAATCTCTCACAGTGAGTCCTTCATGGTTTGCAAGACTCCATTACGTCTCTCAACAATACCATTCTCAGCTGCTGTGTAAGGATTTGTGTGTCTGTGTTTTATTCCTAACTGTCAACCACTGTTGAAAACTTGTTGACAGGAATTCTGAACCTCTGTCAGTTTGCAGATAACATATCTGTTGTTTATACTTTCTTTCTACAAAGCTTACCCATTGCTTAAATTTCTGTAGCACCTGTTTTACTCTTTAGGAAATAGCAGAACCCAAACCTGCTATAATCATCTACAATGACCAGCATGTACTTAGCTCCTCCCAAACTGGTTTGCCTTGGCCCTACCAAATCTGCATTTATCAGCTGTTGTCTGCCTTGTGCTACTGTTGCTTATTGGGAATGCCTTGGGCTTTGATGTTTTGCATACTGCACAATCCAAATATGCCTTACATCCCTTTAAATTTAAACTTTCTGCAAATTGGCCCAACTTTTGAAAAACTTGGAAGCTGGCATGCCCAAGCTTTCTGTGTAAAAAATGAACACATGAATCATGTTTTGCAACATTGCTAAATGTTTGTGCACATTGAACTTTTTGTTCCCGTAACATATAAAGGTTATCATGCTTTATGCTCTTTGCATAGACAATCCCATTTTTCTTTATAAGACACTGCCCATTTACAAATGTGGTCTCAAATTCTTGCTTGTCTAAACTAGAGACACTCAGCAAATTATATTCCATTTTTGGCACACATAAAACATTATTAAACCTTGTTTCCAAATATGGAATTTGCATACTGCCTCTTCCAATGACTTTAGCTTTCTTGCCATTTATCAAGGCTACTGTGTCTCCAGCAGTTGCATCTATCCTGTAAAACAATTTAGCATTATTAATAATCATTTGGCTAGCCCTGCTGTCAAATAGCCATTGATTTCTCCTGCAATAGCTGGAAAAATCCATTTTTTGCAAATCTGTTGCACCAGCAGCCTGTTCATCAGCTAATTGTCTTTCTTGCAAACTTCTTCTGTTTTACAAACAGTCCCTTTCCAAACAGTCTTTCTTTAAGTGAGTCATTTCACTACAAATAAAGCACCTCTTTTGTTGCTGAGTTGTAGTCTGATATCCCCTGCTGCTCTACTGGTCTCTGGAGACCAGCCAGTCTGTGGAATTTTCCATTCTGCTCCTTGGGTCCCCTTCTCAGAGATTTCTCCTCGTGGCTAATTAAACAAGTTTTCAGGGCTTCTAAATGCAGCTTCTGGTCTGGTTTGCATTCAAACACTGCACAATGTCCCAAGTTTTATTTCGGCTGTTCAAAACTCGCAGCACTTTCTGAGATTCAGGAATCCTCATCCCATGCTGTTCTAACTTTATAAACTAAGTTTGCATATGAACAAAATGCTGTTCCACGAAATCTCCTGGCTGCAAATGAGCTCTGTATAACTTTCTTGATAATTGTACGATGTTGCATGGTGATGCACTCACATGAACAGACTTCCTTTGCAGTCTTTAGATCAGCTACATTGGTAAACTGATTATCTTCTAAACTTAAGATGAGCAAATGCTCTATCATGCAGCTTTGGATCTGCAGCATTCAACGGTGCCCGGGGTGGATTTTCAACAGTATTCCACAGCTCTTTATTTTTTAAGAAACATTCCATCTTTGCAGCCCAAATAATATAGTTCTTCTGACTCAAACAGGGCAGAGAGCTCTCTCTAATTTTTTCAGCCATTTTGCAAAGCCTTGTTTCAGATTAACAGATAATCAGGGTTGGAAGGAACCTTGTAGGTCATGTAGTCCAACCCCACCCCCCGCCCAAGCGGGAGACCCTACACCATTTCTGACAAACAGTTTCTTACTTTTAAAACAGGCAGTCCCTCAGCTTTAATTACAACCAGTCTTTTTCTGGGTCCATAACCTGTTCAGAGTATTGCAGCATAAATTCAGCACCAGAAAAGTGAACACAGATGACTGAGGCTTCAATTTAACTTCTTTATAAACACATAAAATAAATTTTACAATACCAGTTGTAGATTTCTCCAACATGAAGCAAGCTCAAACAGAAGCAGATGTGTTACAGGTTCAGAGCAACTCAACTCCAGCTTAGAAACAGACATCAGTTTCACTTTAGTTCAGCAGGCAATCAAGACACAGCAGAGGAGAGAAGCAGTTTCATTTTCAATAGACAGACTCAGAACTTAACATAGCTTCAGAGCTGTAGAGCTTAATATAGATAGAGCCACGCCTATATAGCAAGGCTACTTCTATTTTCAGTTTCCAAACAATCCTCATTGGCTGACTTAGTTGCTATGCCTTTTCATTGGCTGACCTTGTTACCATGCTCTATTCCAGTTCATTAATATACTCTGATAGTTTAGTTTAAGTACCTAATGGGTGGGAGAGAAAGAATAACAAGTTCCCCCAACTTTTTTTCTGTTTTCTTTATTGAACATAGGGGGGGGGTTAAGCAAGAAGAAGAGTTTGCTAAGTTCTCCTGAAGCTGCTGTTTTTGCACGTGGGCAGCTGGCTTCTCCAAAGTCTAGCAAGAGCTAGGAGAGATCTGCAGTCTCCTGACAACCAGCTGATTAGGACAGAAAGCTATGAAAACGGCTGTCATTTTTGCAAGGAATTGTTGGCATGCTGAAAATAGCAGCTGTTTTTAGGAAGCATGCTGAGCAGATCCAGGCGCTGTGGGATACAGTGGGGTTGAATGGGAAGGGAGAGAGGCAGGAGGGTGCTGCAGCTTCCTTTTGGTCAGAAGTAAAAACAAATGATCATGGAAGCACTATAGCAGCCATAACTTCAGAACAAGGTCATATGTAGCTTTTGGAGGGCATGTTGTAACTTCAAAAGGTCATTGTGACCTGTTGTATCTCAAGAACTATCTGTATAAATATATTTATAGTATATTGAATATGTTACTCTGTAGCAGAGATGTTCAGTATTTTCAGCATATATTATATAAGGTACCATATGTGTGTGTGTGTATGTGTGTGTGTAAATGAATGCCTATGTATTTGTTTGTTTGTGTAATAGACATATTGTACATGACAACACCATTGAGTGGTAAAATGGACAAAGAGGATGTTTGTAGTGCAATAATTCAAAGTTACTATAACAGCTATAAGATTGCAATACTATAGAAGGAAGCACTTTGTGCTGGAGAAATCAAAAGAAAAAGATAGTCCACAAGTAGCAACTGGGAATCATGCAGAGTATGGGTTTCATGTTTCAGAATAACATTTCTATATTATAAAAATAATTTATTCTATTTTGTGCAATATGTATTCAGAATCTGGGATAATACATGAGGATTTATGGTAGTTTTAGCAATCATTTCATCATTACAAAAATATTGGTCAATTTTGTCCTTATAAGTATTGAATTTAAATAATATTTAAATTGCTAGTGGAATTCTACTTTTCTAAACAGTATTGCAAAATAATCTATATTTTGTAAGCAGAATTATGAAAACTGACATAAGTTAATAATTAAATTAGTAATAAATTACTAAAGTATTACTCTTTAAAAACCAGATTTTCTACCTTTTTGTAGCTTTCTCAGCATTCTTATGATAGAAAATGGGGACATATCCAGAGATGGATGGTAGGCCAGGATTGCGTGTTTTGTGGTGCTTTTGTCTTGGAAAACTAATCTGATTGTGGTGTTTTTTTTCCTAATATTTTAATATATGAAATTTCATAAAAAAATAATGTGTCATGGTGAAAACATTTTAAATGTATAAATATATGTACATGAGAAATACATAAAATGCAGATTAATACAAATATGAATATAGGAGAATTATCATAATTTGCCTACATTTCCTGCTTAAATCTTAGAATTTTAAGGGCATATATCAGAAAAATGCATTGCCAAAACTATTATTTTGGGATGTTGGATCATGTCCAAAATTATATATCTCATTTCAGTATGGGATAAATAGAGGAAATGACTACATTACCACACATCTGTCTTGTGTAAACTTAATTCAGACAAAATAAGCCTGATTTTCCTGTGATTACTCTTTATTTAGAGAATGATTTCAAACATTACAATTTCTCAGTATTACATACAAGTTAAATTATATTGTATGTTAATAGAGCCTTCTAAGATATGAAAAACTGTGCTTTAAAGACTATAATAAGTGGACGGAATATCAAATGACCCAAAGTGAACACATATTTTATGTGGCCTAATAAATGGATCAATGGGATTCTTTAACAGAAAATGATATATGAGTAATGTTAAATGATATAGTTTACTTTCACCTATATCCTTTGTAATATCACTCTGAATTTTAATAATAAATGTACTTAGTTTTTATCATCTTTTTTTTCATTTTTATATTCAAAAGTAATATTCCTTGAGAAGAGGAGTCACACATAGGTGGAATAAATATTCTAAATTATAAAATATCTGATATTTATACTGTATATATCATAAGATTATATGGGATAAATATATTATTTATATTATATGATGTAAATAATAATGGGCTTCTAGTACTATTTAGTTTTTAGTTTTCTAGTTTTATTGTGTCACAGTTTTAACTTATAGCTGTATTTTTCAGTCATCAGCATAGATGTAAGAATATTTTCTTACTATTTATATAGCAAGTATATGAGATAGATGTAATTGGGGATAGGCAGATTGCAGGCTTCTGAGTCTATTGTGAGTATGATAATGAAAAATGAAACTTCTTGGTATTCTAAGTGGGAAACATGTATAAGGCATGAAATATTTCACAGTTAAAAAAGTAACAACCATCCCTTATTAGGTTATCTTAAAATCTCCTTCTCCTATAGCCTATTTCAAGGGTGTCAAATTCAATTTTATTGATGGCTGCATCAGGATTATGTCCTTGGGGGGCTGGCAGGGGCATGGGCAAGGTGGGCATGGCCAGCTCAACATCACTCATGTCAGGGGCACCACTGGTGGCCAAGTGCTAAGGCAGTACTTCTCTCAGACACTCCCTCACTCTCATTATAGCCAGCCTGCCT
>BHFT01016085.1:0-13402 GCA_004320025.1 Laticauda laticaudata
GGCAATCTTCGTTCCCATGGTTTTGATTGTTCTCGACTGTCAGAAAGTTTCTTCCTTATTCCAGGTAAGAATCTCTTCCTTGTTCATTTCCAGTGGGCCATTATTGCCTGTTGGGCCTGTAGCAAGTTAGCTTTCAGAAAAATAGTTTTGACCCCTTGCCTCCCTATGCAGCCCCTCAAATATTGGGAAGACTTCGTATCATGTCTCCCTGGTTCTTCTCTTCCCTAATAGTCAGGCCCAGTTCCTGAAACTGTTCTCATACTTTTTAGCCTTCAGTCCCCCTATATCTTGCTTTGCTCTTCTCTGCACTTTTTCTTGAGTTCTCAACATCTTTTTTTTATTATTGTGTGGTGACCAAACTGGATGCAGTACTCTAGTTGTCGGTCTTAGGTTTGGGATAGTAGAATGGCGGTGTTATTTGACTTTCGTTGTATCTGAGTTGTGTAGGTCCCTGCTGGTTAAGGTGCTAGATTTAGGATTGTCGGATTAGCGTTGTTGGCAAGCGGCGGTGCTGCACACTGCGTTGCTCGAGTCTAGTTGTGAGTGTGGTTGGTCGCAGCTAGACTCGACGAATTACTGCTTTATTGAGGCTCTGGTTAATCCACCCAGTCTCTATGCGCGTGTAACTTTGGTTTTCTATGCGGCCTAAGTCGGAGGATTTTCCTTTCTCTTACATTGAATTTCATCTTGTTAGCATAGGGCCCAGTGTTGTCGAGCGTCAAGATCGACATGTCTGGAGTTGTTTGAGCCTAATCGTCTGTTGGGTGTTAGCTATTCCTGCCAACTTAGTATCATCTGCAAATTTGGTAAGTTCCCCTTCTATTCCCTCATCTAAATAGTTAATGAAGATAATGAAGACAGAAGGTCCCCTTCTCTTTTCAAAGTAATTATTTCCATTCAATCTCTCTTGGCTTTTGCAGATGTCCAAAAAGTCAAGATATAGATATATGAAGCAGTGTGGCTTTAATCACATTGCTAGTCAAAATCATATCCCTGGTGGTGATGAGGTTTATTTAACCTCCTCAGCCAAAATGTTTGGAAAAAGCTGGGAGAAGAATATTTCAAGTTTGATGGAAAATGATGCCATCAATATGAAACAGTAAATTTATTCACAGTGTTTTCCCTGATGTTAAACAAGCTTAATATCACATGAAATGAAGCCAGAGGAGGCTGTGAGTTCAATCCTAGATAGATACAAATATTTGGGATAGACCCTCCTGCTTGAGCAGGTGATTGGGCTAGATGACCTCCAAGGTTCCTTCCAACTCTGTTATTCTATGATCTATGATCCACATCAGTTTGCATCTGTACTCATTTTTTCCTGTTTCCTCCGACTTTATCCATTGCAATAGTAATATTTTGAGCATCGTAACTTAAACATTCTGTAAAAGCAGAGTTTCCTAGCCCTGAATGCTTTTAAGACATGTGGACTTCAGCTCCCAGAATTCCATTCTGGGCTGAGGAATTCTGGGAATTGAAGTTTATGCATCTTAAAAGTGGCCGAAGTTGGGAGCCACTGTGCAAAAGAATTGGTGAACAGATGAAGAGAAATCTCTGTTCTGCCATGCATGGAATTCAGATCAGATTTGGAAAATACAAGGAACAGATCAACATATTCTGTCCAGGGGTAGGGAAGTTTCTCAATGACTCCCACCGGTCTGAAAATATGTTATATTTTAGAAGAACCCGGTGCTCCAAGCTTGTGGACAAAATAATATCTCTGCTCAGGATGTAAATTCCATCGTTGTGCAAAGTGCAAGTCAAGTTAAGACCCGATTTTGATGTGTTTTCCTTGAGGTAGAGCCACTCTTTGGTAACCACGTTGTAAGACTGCACGGTTAGCATATCCTCATTCTGACCCGGCCTTTTATTGGAATCCAAGTCGTGGCTGCAGCCGCCTACTATGTAGATGGTCTCCTCCAGTGATAACATTTGCTGCTTGCGGATGTGCATTCCACAGGTTTCAAAGTTAGTCCACTTGTCAGAGATGGGGCAATATTCCCAGATATTCAGATTCCGGTCTGCAATAGAGAAAAAGAAAGCTTAACAGCACCAGCACTTAGACTTATATACCGCTTCACAGTGCTTTACAGCCCTCTCTAAGCAGTTTTTACAGAGTCAGCCTATTGCCTCCAGCAATCTGGGTCCTCATTTTACCCACCTCGGAAGGATGGAAGGTCGAATCAACCTTCAGCCTGTCAGGATTGAACTCCTGACAGTGGGCAGTCAGCCTGCAATACTCACTGCACCACCAGGAAGGAGAGTGAGAAAGGAGTAAGAAAAGGAAGGAAGGAAGGAAGGAAGGAATAGCAATAGCACTTAGATTTATATGCTGCTTCATAGTGCTCCACAGTCCTCTCTAAGCAGTTTACAGAGCCAGCATATTTGCCCCCAACCATCGGGGTCCTNATGGAAGGCTGAGTCAACCTTGAGCCTGGTGAGATTTGAACTGCCAAATTGTAGGCAGCTGGCTGCAGCAGAAATAGTCTGCAGTACTGCACTCCTGACCACTGCGCCACAGAAGCTCCTGTATGACTACTTAATTCAAGTAGTCCTCAACTTACAACCACAATGAAGCCCAAAATTTACATTGCTAAGTGAGAAATTTGTAAAGTGAGTTTTGACTTTTCTTGCCACATATGCTAAGTGAATCACTTTTTTTTTTGTCATTTAATGACCTGATAATTCCTCACGGGGTGGAGTCTGGGCAACTGAATGGAGCTGAGTGTTTACTGGCCGGATGCCCTTCCTGTTGCCAGTGTGGAGTTTTGTTCAGTAGATATATTCTCATAGTGCCCAGAGAGAGAAATGTCTGTCTCTACCTAAGATCCTGATTGGGAGGCAAGAGCTCTAGTCCACCGCACTACTCTTGGTAAGTGAATCACTGCAGTTGTTAAATTACTAACATGGTTGTTAAGTGAGTCTGACTTCCCCATTGACTTTGCTTGTAAGAAGGTCGCAAAAGGGGGTCATATAACCGCAGGGACACTGCAACCATCATAAATGTTACCCAGATGTCAAGCATCTGAATGGAAATCATGTGACGATGGGGACGCCGCAATGGTCATAAGTATGTGAAATGGTCGCAAGTCACATTTTTCATGGCCGTTGTAATTTTGATGGGTCGCTAAGCAAGAAATGGTCATAAGTTGTAACTTTGATGTCGTAACTTTGAACGGTCACTATATGAACTGTTTTGTAAGTGAAAAAAGCCAACACAATTCTAGGCTGTATAAACAGAGGGATAGAATCAAGATCACGTGAAGTGTTAATACTACTTTAAAAAGCCCTAGTAAGACCACACCTCGAGTATTGCATCCAGTTTTGGTCACCGTGATGTAAAAAAGACGTTGAGACTCTAGAAAAAGTGCAGAGAAGAGCAACCAGGATGATTAGGGGACTGGAAGCTAAAACATATGAAGAATGGTTACAGGAACTGGATATGTCTCTAGGCTGATGAAAAGAAGGACCAGGGGAGACATGATAGCAGTCTTCCAATATCTCAGGGGCTGCCCCAAAGAAGAGGGAAGTCGAAGCTAGTTTCTCGCAAAAAGGACATCGCCTGAGCGCAGACCAACGAAGGCAGACTAAAGATGGAAACTAATCAGAGGAGAGAAAAGCGACGCTAGAACTGGAAGGAAATGAATTCCACAATTTAAGCAAGCTGGGAAACAACTTGCCTGCCAAAAGTTGTCAAGTGCTCGAACACGGACATTTTTATGAAAGATTGGAGATAACCATGTTGGTCCTGAAGATGGCGTATAGGGTTCGTCCTGCCGAGCAGGGGGTGTGGACTAGAAGACTCAATGTCCCCTCCAAGCTCTTGCTCTTGCTGATTCGCATTTTATAATGGACTGGTTTTCCTGAGTATAGATTTGATTGAGCTATTGCCACCCTATTGGACTATTATTTAAGTGTTCGCACCTCTAATGAGTTTCTTGACTCTTGACTCAAGTGATTACTTCTTTTAGTACACTGAGGGCAGTGTCTGCCCATCCAGACAGAATTCCTTGTGCGTGTTCCATGATCACACTTGCCAAGTTAAAGAATTCTGTTCTCTGTTCTGTTCACTATTCTATTCTATTCCTATTCTAGTTCGCTATTTTTTCTATTTCTATTCTATTCTATCCTATCCTATCCTATCCTATCCTATCCTATCCTATCCTTCTATTCTATTTATTCTATTCTATTTTACTCTACTCTACTCTACTCTACTCTATATTCTACTCTATTCTATTCTATACTCTACTCTACTATATTCTAGAATAGGATAATATAAAGCCGAGGACTATCTGTACGACTGTATGACTATCCGCAGTCCCTGTTATTTCTTACCTCTTGGCGTGTAGCCTCCCATGACATATATCTTCTCCTTGCATTCACATGCCGAGAACTCCACAAGGGGAGCTGGTAAAGGTGCCACAAAGGTCCAGCCATCCTGCTCGGGGTGGTAACACTCAATGCTGGAGAGGGATTGGCCCCCGACGGCATATAATTTTCCACTCACGGCCAAGAGCTTAAAATTAGCCCTAGGGGGGGAAAAAAGACATTTGGCGAAACTGAAGGTTAAGGCACAAATATTTCCAGCCCAATGTTTTCTTTCAACAACCAGATTCAGTGAGAGATACAACTCTTTTAATTTTATTTAGCCGCCCACCCTGCAAGCTTCATAAAAAACATTCCACGCCACATGCAAAGCATTCAGAAATTATGCATTCACTTTGGTCAATGTTGTTATACTGCCCTTCTGATTCTGCAGTATTTAAGTCCTTTAATTAATGTTTGCTTAAGTATTTATTTCTCAAATCTATTCTTTCTCGAGCTATCCACCAAACTCGTATAACAATTTCTACTCTCTTCTCCTTAGGCGGCCAAAGTGTTTGAGCTTCAGCATCTGTCCTTCCAAAGGATGGTCAGGGTTGATTACGGGATAATATGGAAATGGAATGGAATGGAATGGAATAGAATAGAACAGAAAATAGAATAGAATAGAATAGAATAGAATAGAATAGAAAATATGGGATGGAATGGAATGGAATGGAATGGAAGGGAAGGGAAGGGAAGGGAAGGGAAGGGAAGGGAAGGGAAGGGAAGAGAAGAGAAGAGAAGAGAAGAGAAGAGAAGAGAAGANNNGAAGAGAAGAGAAGAGAAGAGAAGAGAAGAGAAGAGAAGAGAAGAGAAGAGAAGAGAAGAGAAGAGAATATATAGAACAGAATAGAATATAATTATTTTATTGGCCAAGTGTGATTTGACACATCAGGAATTTGTCTTGGTACAAATACTCTCAGTGTACATAAAAGAAAAGATACATTTGTCAAGAGTCAAGAATCATAAGGTGCATTCTAGAACAGAACAGAACAGAATAGAATAGAATAGAATAGAATCAGGAAGGGATCTTGGGGGACTTCTAGTCCAGCCCCTGCTTAAGCAGGAGAACCTACACCATGTGTTTCTACATTGAACTCCAGAAATACGCTTGAGCAGGAATTTTATTCTCTATAGAGCCTCATACCTGCTCATTGATATTCTCCACCACATATTGGAATGGATGCCCACCAAACTCAGAATAACAGGGTTGGAAGGGACTTTGGAGGCCTTGGATACCATTTCAGACAAAGGGTTGCCTGCCCAGTCTCTTCTTAAAACCTCCCAGTGTTGGAGCATTTCTGGAGGCAAGTTGCCCCCACTCATGAATTGTCCCAACTGTTCGGAAAGTTCTCCTTGGTTCGCGATTGTTTTCGGCGCTTGGGAGAACAGCGGGACCCCCTCTTCTTTGCGGCAGCCCCTGAGCTGTTGGAGCCCCGCTCTCCTGTCTCCCCTCGCCCTTCTCTTTGCTCAGCCGGGCAGCCTTACCTCTTCTGGTTCATGGAGGCCAGCGGGCGCCACTCGTGCAGCCAGGGGTTGTAACGGTGCGCGGCTGCGATCTCCTGGCTGCTCGGCCGGTAGCCTCCCACCACGAACAAGTAGTTGTCCAACACCGCCCAGCCGAAGCCGCGCACCTGGAGCAGGTCGGCGGGCGGCTCGGCGGGCGGCAGAGGCTCCCAGCGCCGCTTCTCCTCCTCGTAGCGCAGCAGAGGCGGCCGATCCGGGAAGCTGCCCAGGAGAAGCAGAGCCGGCCGGCCCCGGTGGCGGCGCTGGCGCAGGTGCCGCGCCAGGGCGTCGGGCATCAGGAACGGCAGGCGAGCTTCGGGCCGGGCCAGCAGCTGATGCAGCCGGCCGGCCATGAAGTCGAGGCAAGCCTCGCGCAGCTCGGGCAGCCCGTAGACCTGCGCCAGGTGATGCAGCTCCAGGCAGTTGGGCAGCCGCACCCGGGAGCGCAGGAGGCGCAGGAGCGGCGTCACCTGCAGGAAGGAGGCGGCCTCCACCAGCTCGGCCAGCGCTCCGGCTTCGGGCGGCTCCTCCTGGGCCAGCCGCGCCGTCTCGATGAAGTGCAGCACCCGAGCCAGGCCGGCTTCGCTCAGCCCGCCGCGCAGCTGCTGCACCGCCAAGCCGGCGCCCCCCGCAGCCGCCTCCCGCATGCCCGAGCGGTAGAGAGCGCGGAAGTAATCGCTCTGCTCGATCAGGCGCTTCTTGCGCACCGGCGGGAAGCGGCGATCGCCCAGCCGGACTTCCACCACCTCCTCCTCCTCCTCTTCCTCCCCCTCATCCGCTTGCGCCCCTTCCTCTCCAGCGGCGCCTTCGCCCGCCTTGCCGGACATCCCGCGGCGGGGCCGGGTTTCCCTCGGGCCGGACGAAAGGCGGCGGCGGCGGCGCGGGGCGGGAATGATCGCGGAGGAGGGCGGGCCCGGTTGGAGCCTCGCCCCGCAGCCTCCGTCCCGCCGGGAGAGCCCTAAAAGGCCAGCGGCTGGAAACGCCTGCAAGTTGGGCTGCGGGAGGGAGATGCGCCCCCGCTGGCTCGCTCGCTCGCTCCCCCTTCGGCCGACGCGAAGTTCTTTTGAGAACGAAAAAACCGGCCGGGGGTGGGGGGTGGGGGGGCAGGTAAGAGGAAAGATCGGGGGAGGAGGCATGAAACATTTAAACTTTTCTTCCAAATCGACTGGCTTGGGAGGTTTTCTGACACCCTTGGAAAGGTGTGGCATAGGAATGGATTTGGAGAGGATAGAGGAGAGGATCGAATTCGCATGGCATAGCATTAGCATAGAATTCTTTATTGGCCAAGGGGGGTTGGCCACACACAGGAATTCGTTCCTGGTGCAAATGCTCTCGGTGAACTATAAAGAAAAGAGACATTTGTCAAGAATCATCAGGTATACGACACTTAATGATAGTCACAGGGGACAATAAGCGTCAAAATCACACGAGGAAACAGTCAATAGAAAATTGTAGGATACAAGCAACAAAGTTACAATGTTTAAGTTCACAGAGTGGGAGGGGATTGGGTATAAGGAGGGATACGAAGATTAACAATGATAGTAGTGCAGACGGTGTAAATAGTGTGGAACATGTGTTGAAGGGGAAATTTGTTTTAGCGAGAGTTGATGCTTGGGGGGGGGGGGTAGGTACTGTCCTTTCCTTGTGTCTAGTTGTTCTGGTGTGCAGGGCTCTATAGCGTCGTTTTGAGGGTAGGAGTTGTAACAGTTTATGTCCGGGATGTGAAGGGTCTGTAAATATTTTCACAGCCCTCTTTTTGAGTTGTGCAGTATACAGGTCCTCGACTGAAGGCAGGTTGGGAGTAATTGTTTTTTCTGCAGTCCTGCAGAATGGAATAGGATAGGATGGAATAGGATAGGATAGGATGGGATGGGATGGGATGGGATGGGATGGGATGGGATGGGATAGAATGAAAAATTGCAGACTACAGGAACCATTTGAACCACTCAGGTGATCCTGAGGACACAGATAAACCTCCAAGTGCTTCAAGCACCCTCTAAAAGGATGCAAATGGCCAGCTTTCTGCAAGGAATATAAATCCTTCCATTCCCCACCATCCAGTCAGAGATGAAGAAGCCTCTTGGATGAGAAGCGAAATGTCTTCAAAAAAGAGACCCCAAGAAAGTCCAGTTGCCTTCTGACAAAAGCACCTTTGGGAAAACCATGACCTGGATGACGGAGAATCTCTGCAGACTTTTAGCTTTCCATTAAATCAAGTCCTGGCAGAAACACGACTTCAGTATTTAAATGAATTTTATGGACGCTCCTTCACGACGGGAAACCAAGACCTTGCTCAGCTTTCCTATATTTAGAATCAAAAGACAATATAAAAATGGATATGAGCTAGGTTTCTAAATTGATGGTTGTTTATTTGCATCAACGACCCAAAAATACCCTAAAGTTTGTAGAGATTCTTAGTCATCCAGGTCTTGGTTGTCCCAAAGGTGCTTTTTGCAAGAGACAACTGGACTTCCTTGTTTCTTCTTTTGAAGATGTTCTGCTTCTCATGCAAGAAGCTTCTTCAACTCTGACTGGATGGTGGGGAATGGAAAGATTTATATTTCTTGCAGACAGCTGGTCATTTGCATCCTTTTAGAGTGGCGTTGAGGCCCCTTGGAGGTTTATCTATGTCCTCAGGGTCACCTGAGTAGTTCCAATAGTTCCTTTAGTTTGCAATTTTTCCTCTGGAAATCCATTCCTACTCCTACACCATTCCAAGGGTGTTCATCCCAAATTGTATAGCTAAAAGTCTGTAGAGATCTCAGTCATCCAGGTCACAGTTGTCCCTAAGGTGCTTTTTCATGTGGCAACTGGACTTTCTTGTTTTTCTTTGAAGTTTTGGGGTGAAGTAAATGTTTATATGTGACTTAACAGAGATCTGAAGAATCACTTTTTTTCCTGTCCTTGCCAACCTCTTCCATAACACAGCTACAAGGATGTAATTTTAAAGGCTGATTTAAAGACATGTTATGAGGGACGCAGTGGCTCAGTGGCTAAGATGCTAAACTTGTCAATCAGAAAGGTCGGCAGTTCAGCGGTTCAAATCCTTAGCGCCATGTAACGGAATGAGCTCCCATGTGCTTCTGCCAACCTAGCAGTTTGAAAACATGTAGAAATGCAAGCAGAAAAATAGGGACCCCTTTGGTAGGAAGAAAATAACGTTCCATGCACCTTTGGTATTTAGTCATGCTGGCCATATGACCACAGAGACATCTTCAGACCATGCTGGCTCTTCGGCTTTGTAACGGAGATGAGCACAACTCCCTAGAGCCGGAAATGACTAGCACGTATGTGCAAGAAAAAACTTTACCTGTTTGTATTTTTATTCACAAGAAGCAAGTTGCTAATAGCAGCTCTGGAGATTAGTGACATCCCACTGCAAATGTGCCAATATAATAACTCAAACAAAATCAAGACTTTGAACGCTGAGATTTAAAGACTTTTGTCCTTCTAAAAGCAATGCCAGAAGCTTCATTGGTCCTAGGATAAGTCTTGGGACTTATAAACTAATACACCTGTCAGGTTATAGGCAGAGGTGTGAACAACTTCATTGCTTCAATATTCTAATAAAAGCAAAGACCCTGGAAAAAAGAAGCAGTTGTTGAAATTATTTTTGCTGGCTGATCAGTATGCAATATGATGATCTGGGCAGAAAAAAATGGGCTTTGGTGAAGCCATTGTGTCTTCCAAGTTTGTAAGAAGTGACAACTAACAAACTTTCTTTCCTAAATGTCTTTCTTAATCAGATAAACAAACCCCCAATCAATCGTGAGTTCTGCCAAGCTTCAGTCCAGTGCTTGGAAGTAAATGCAATATCTCAGTTTTTGCCCATCTCCAGGTATAAAGTTATCCAACAAGAGAGTTTCAGACATCACTGCTAGGCTAGTTTAATCTCCTCATTGCTGGCAAGAAGGAAACCTTCCATGTCCAAAGAATTGGACTTCAGCAATGTGAAAAAAATTAAAAGACCCACTTTAAAGCCACTGATTTTTTCCTTCCATCTTTCCAAGAGGCTGGATAATTGGGGGTTTGCTTTAGAGATACAGATTTATTTATGTAATTGTGTCTCTGGTCTGAGATCTGCTCGTTGATGCCTCCCTGGATTCTGCTCTTGCCAGGAGCTTCTCTGAAAGTGGAAATTGGATTTCATATAAATTTCCCTAGAGGCAAGCAATCATGGTCTAGTTTTCCCCCAATTAACCCTTCTTCTAACAATTATGAGTCAGTCCAAAGTGAAGATGGAGACTCAAGGAACTGGTGAACCCAGACTTCTCAATATTGCCAAACCTCAATGCAAACCATTTTTCTTAAAAAAAACCAAAACAGATAGACAAAAGGGCTTTTATGACAATTCACCCCCCCAATTATCTTTTTTTTTCGTCAACCTTCCTGTAGCAGTAGAACCTCATCTTTCTACAGTTTTAATCCACTGAAATGTCTGCGAGAAACTGTTTTGTTTTTTAATCTGGTATAAACAACAGAAAGGGAAGTACCACCAATGGAATAAGAACCTACTAAATCTTATAGTATAAATATGTTATGACAGGAAAAAGGAAACAAAATCCCTCAGGAGAGACACTTTTGGCCTGCTATTAACAACAGCTATTTGAAGATTCTTTAAAGAAGAATTCCTTTTTCTTGTCATCCATATTTATACGATAAAAAGATCTGTTTATTGGCTTTGAGATCTGTAATACAGGAATCATTATGACCCACATGGTCTCATTATCATAGCAACAAAAATCCTTGGAAAAGAAAGGTTACCAATAGCAGCAAAAATCTGATTAAATGGTTAAACGGGGTAATGCTGACATTTTCCAGTCTTAGCAGGGAGGAAAATGGTGGATTAGGGGATTGTGATTATGGACCTCACATGTATAATGGAGAAAATCAAACCATCTGTGCATTTTCAAAGGGGATTCTTCTTTTCATCTACTGCATGGTAATAGAGTTACTGTGATGACCCAGGATGTAGCACAAAGGCAACACAGCCAGATAATAAGAGTCCCTTTATTTGCTCCAACTTTGCCCCAAATGTCCAAGTTACCTTCTGGCTGGAGAAAAACTCTCCCAGGAACAGCCTTTGACTGCAGAAAATTAAGTCCAAAACATGGTCAAAACAAACTGTCACTTTAAGTCCAATCAAGCAAACTGAAGTAATTAGCTTGGCAGGGCAGGAGCAAGAATTTCAGACTTGAAAACATGGCAAAATCTCCAAATACCAGAAGTGACGAAACCGGAAGGATTGGAAGTGATGAAACGGGCCTGTTTTTCGGCCTCCAAAGGCTACAGAGACTTCCCTTCCAGCCTCTGGGAGGCCGAAAAAGGCCTCAAATGGGCTGAAAATGAGCTGGGAGGCGCGCACATGCACAGTGCAGGTAAGTTTGACTGGGGCTCGTGTGCCTGCACAAATGGCTCTGTATGCCACCTGTGGCACGCGTGCCATAGGTTCACCATCATGGTCCTGTACCATTTCGGACAAATGGCTGTCCAATATCTTTCAAAAAACCTCTCCAATGGTGGAGCATCCACCACTTATGCAGGCAAGACTTCCACTGATTAATTGTAATCACTGTCAGGAAATTTCTCCGTAGTTCTAGATTGGATCTCTCTTTTAACAAGTTTCTTGTCCTGTCGTCTGGTCCTGTGGAGAATAAGTAGACTGAGTGCTCTCAGTGACTCTCTGCCCTGATCCTTCTCTTCGATAGCGGAGACATACCAAATTCCCTCAACCATTCACCATACAATTTGACCTCCAGAGCCCTTATCTTCTTTACCATTTATGGTGGACATGTGACAAAACAAAGAAATATTGGAATAGGATTCATTTCTTAATACAGAAGATTCTTAAGGGGACTATAAAGATAAATTTGGAGACTTTTCTCTTGGGCATAATGGATAAAGAACTTGAAAAACAATGGAACTCAGCTATTATATATGCTGACAGAGGAAGAATTACGCACAGAAATGGAAGGATATTTTGATTCTCACAATGGACAAATGGCTGCAAAAATAGATGGAGCTAGCGAAGGTGGCTAAATTGACTGTTTCGATAAAAGAAAAGGATACTACAGTATTAACTTTGCTTCTGCTTGAAAGCTCTTCTGGACTTTGTGCTTAAGGTAGAAAAAAACTGCAAATTTTAACTTTGTTAAAGTTTGTTAATCGGATAAGGGTTTTTGTTATTGTTATTGAAATGGATCTGATAAAAAATGATGTGCATATTCAAATCCTTGGCAATGCTGAACTTAAAATACTTGAAATATTCCTCCTGGCCTTCATTTCTTACAAGCACACCATCTCATCTTTGTCCTTACATTGCTCTCAACATCTGTGTTCAAAAGATATGCAGGTGCCCCTTCTCTAGTGTTACTAGGGGGTGAAAACCAACCCAAGTTCTTTTCCAAGGAAGGGTCTTCCGTGGATCACATATCTCCACTGTTACCACAACAGAGAAAGGACTTGTGTTCTCCGATTGTGGCTCTGTTATGCAACCCAACCTCAAGCAGGTGCAATTTCTGCCTGCCTCTCTCAAGGGAAAAGGCCCTGTTACAGCCTCAGATCAGAGATAAATTGCTTGTTCTCTGAAGAAAAGGCTTCTTGTGCAAGCCTGGTCTTCTGAGAAGGCTATGATATTCAGTGTGGCATTTGATTTGCCTAGGGTGACTCCACACTGGACTCTGGCATTCCCAAGGCGGGTGTCATTCTAAACCAAGGGTCTTCAAACTTGGCAAGTTTAAGACTTGTGGTTATGGACTTCAACTCCCAGAATTCCTGAGCTAACACAACTGGAGGAAGAATTCTGGGAGTTGAAGTCCATAAGTCTTAAAGCTATCAAGTTTGAAGATTCCTATTTTGAACTATATATTTGGCTAACTACACCAAGAGTCTTCAAACTTAGCAAGTTTAAGACTTGTGGACTTCAACTCTCAGAATTCCTGAGCTAATGTGACTGGAGGAGGAATTCTGGGAGTTGAAGTCCACAAGTTTTAAAGCTGTCAAGTTGAAGACCCCTGAACTGATTGGGCCCATCATCATTTCATCGTAAAGAGTAGGGTTCTCAGCACTTGATGACTTTAAGACTTGTAGAATTCAACTCCCAGAATTCCCCAGCCAGCTGGCTGAGGAATTCTGGAAGTTGAAAAGTCCGTAAGTTTAACAGTTGCCAAGTTTGGAGACCACTGGTACAGAGTCTATCTAGAGTCTTCCAGAACTTCATTTACAGGGGGTAAAGATTTGCTGTGACCTTACATCTCTTCCATTGAACCCAGCATCTACCATATTAATTGTGAGAGAAATCTGGGAATCTTAGTGAACAAATCACTTAAATATGAGGTGAGAAAAAGTATACAGGTCATCCTTGACTTATAACCACAATTGAACCAAAATTTCTGCTGCTAAGCAAGACATTGTCCATGAATCACTGCAGTTGTCAACTTTGTAACTGTAGAAGTGCGGGAAATCAGGAGACAGGAGACCAGCGTAACTTCAGCTCTTTATTCAAGGTATAGATCTGTGTTGCCTCTTGCAA
>BHFT01016086.1:0-18681 GCA_004320025.1 Laticauda laticaudata
TCAGGCATGTTTTTGCCTGTTAATTGAATGAGTGGTTGGGCTAATTCACCAAATGAGGGGATCCATGGGCGGCAGAATCTTGTGGTTTGATGTGAAGGGTTAAACTTAGGCCTCATCTAGATTACTATTTTGAATAAGTACATATATCTGGAGTTTTGGGAACCTGTCAAAATGGTTGCCATATAAATAGGTTCAATCACAAAACAAACTGTGAGGTTATTCCCACCATTGTTCTTTCCAGGGGTGGGATTCTACCAATTTGCACCTATTTGCTGGAACCAGTTGTTAACATTCTAAGCAGTTCGGAGAACTGGTTGTTTGAAGAAATTACTGGCTTTATCCAGTAGGGAAGGCAGGAAGGAAACATTCTGATGTTGCTTACAGAAACTGCCTCTCTGTTAACCCTTATTAAATTCTTGGCAGGACTAGACTTCCTGTCTCTCTAGGTTTTTTTTTTCTCCTCCTTTGCTGGTACTTTGCTCGTGTAGAGTGAGCATTCAAAGTTACAATGCACTGAAAAAAGTGACTTTTGACCATTTTTCATCCCACGTCATTGTAGTTGTGCTTTTAAAGTTGCAGCAACATTTCGGCAGAATCTCATCTGCCATTTATTTCCTCCCCGTAGAGGTCTGATATTTGTTTTCAAAAGTTTTCACGGGTACTTACATGTATGCTGTTCAGCTTCCTTAGGGATTATCCCACGTCATTGTAGTTGTGCTTTTAAAGTTGTAGCAACGTTTCAGCAGAATTTCATCTGCCAACATCAGGCTTCTGTATTGAGTTCGTCTGTGAGTCAGGCTATCACAGCCGTTTCAGTTTTAAATTTGAGGCTAGCCTAACTACCTGTTGCAGCCAGAATGGTTGTTTTCTTCAATCCTGAATTGGGTTGCGGATTCTTCGGTCTGTGTTACTTGTCTAGGAGTTTGCTGCGTGTTGTGCTTAATGGTGTTTCAAAGTTTTTCTGTGCTGTTTTGCTGCTTTGATTGGTGGCAAACACGGTGTTCCTGTATTGGAGCTTTCAGTGCAGGCTTGGCTTTTGCGTGAAAAGGACAGCTATTATCTATGAGGAAGCTAGGTTTCATCTGGGTGCCTGGTGGGGTGTGTTTTGAGCTGGCAGGTATCAGAGGGAGTCCTGTTTGTGCCCAGGTGTTTGCCTGGCCTTGGGTGTGGAGATCTTCTATTTGAGAGTGCAGGCTTCCAAAATGATTGATAGTCTGGTGGAATCATCTCTTCTATCATGCTTTCAGCGGCTTTTTTCAATCTCTAATGGCTTCTCTGAGAATTCTGTGGCTTGGGGTTTTCTATAGTGGCTAGGGTTTTGTGCCATTGAAGTTGATGTTGTCGACCTGTGGTTTCATGTGTTGGAACAAGTGAGGAGGCTGTGTTCCAGTCCTTTTTTATGCATTTTTGTGTTCATCCCAGATGGGTACTTATTCTTCTATTGGTCCAAAGCCACAACTAAATGAACATGGGATAATACCCGAGGAATGAACAGCATACATGTAGTACCGGCACGGCGAAAAACGTAAAGAAAAAAAAACACACACAGCACACACATATATACTGAGGTTTTCCGGCGGGTTATTTTGTATGTGGATACTTTGGTAATTTCGGGTTTCGTCCTATGTAAAGATTGAAGTATCTTGGCAACATTTCGAGTGAAATCTCGATTCGTGCATCTTAGTGCCTTGTGTCTTATCTGGCTTTGTGCTCTCGGAGTATGTGAGCTTTCAGTCTGCTGTTCGTTCTTTAATAACCTTGCTATGGGTGTGACATGACTTGGGTGGGGGCTTGGCTATGTCTGATCTGTGTGGCGGTGTGTTCTGATTGGCTTGGGGGTTTGGCTGTGTTCTGATTGGTTGGGGAGTTGGCCTGTGTTCTGCATTGACTGGCGGGGAGTGTTCTGTTTCAGGTGGCGGCTTGGTTGTGGGCCAGCGTTAGTTCTTTTGTTGCTGGGGGATTTGAGGGCTTAGCTGAGCTGTGATCCTGGGTTGTTGGCCTTCGCGTTGTGTCGCTGCCAGCATCTTCATGGTGGGTGTTCCGTTGCTTCATGTATGGGTCGGAGGGGGTTTGTAGCGGGGGTAGTGATGCAGCAGCAGTACGGCGCTTCTGGTCTGTGGTTATATTACACCATTCTGTGTGGAGTGTGAGTCTCTGCTTTCTATGTGATTAGTGTGGGGTGCATTTGTGGCCCTCGTGGGGTGGGTGAGTCCTGGTGTCATTCTTCATGTTAGGTTGTTACTCATACTTTGTTTTAATGCGGGCAGGTTTCCAAATGGCTGTAGGGTCAAGGAGGTTCATCCTCGTTTATTTCATGCTATGTGAGCATTTTCTAAATCTCTATGCTTCTTCCTGATTATTTTCTGTTGTCGAAGCTGTTCAGTTTTGGGCAATAGTTCTCTGGTATTTTTTAAAAGTCATCCTATGTCCCTGTGGCTTTGAGGGTGTTGGACCCCAGGGGAAGAGGACAGTTCTTCTTTTTTGATTTGAGTTCCTTGTGTTCTTCAATGCGTGTACTTACTCATTCTTCTGTTAGTTTGTCCCGAATGTATATGTGGGCGCACGGCAGTGGATTGGAATTTCATATACTCCTTGGTTTTCTAACTCGATCTTGTCTTTAAGGGGGTTTCTTTAGGATGGGTGGATTTTTTGTTTGTGCAGAATGCTGTTTTAATGCTTGTGTTTTGGAGGATCTTGCTGATCTTTGTCTGTAGTGGCCTTTTATATATGGGAGGGAGGGCTTGCCATTCTCTGTTCTCTGTCTGGATTTGGTTTGGGGTTCTCTTTTTGGGAATTAGGTGGGTAACTCTTTCTTTGGAATCCATTGGCTTTAGTCGTTCAATGCAGAGTGTGTAGTTTTCAGTTTTAGGTGTTGTTCATGATGGCTAAGCATGTTTTGAGAATGAGTATTCTGGCTATGGAATTGATCTGTGCTGGGAGGTGTGTGAGAGTGCGTGTAATAGCCCGGTTTGTATGTGTTTTTCTCTGGTCAGAATGGTGTGTCCTAGGAGCCAATTGGATTTTTTTTTCGTATAACACCAAACCAAAATTCCTAACCTGAGAAAATTTTTTTAGATGACACAGCTGTACTTTTTTTCGTCGAAAGCCTGATTTTGCAGAATCTCCATCTGCCATCTCAGGCTTCTGGTATCGTGTTCGTCGTTCACATACAGAAGCCTGATGATCGGCAGTGAGATTCTGCTGAAAAACGTTTGCTACAACTTTAAAAGCACAACTACAATGAGAGTGGATAATACCCGAAGGAAAGCTGACGCATACCTGTAGTACCCGCGAGAAAACTATGCTTTTGCGGAGTTTCTTTGTTGTGGTCTCACTGGGTCCTCGTGTAATCCTCCTGGGTCATTTGTGTTTTGGACTCTTTTCCATTAGCGCTCCCTGTGTAGTAATGGCTTGGTAATGGGTCGTGTGAGACCCTTGTAAATTTAGTTTGCTGTGCGTATCCTTGGTCTGTGTGCTGTGATAATCTGGGTCATTGCTGTGTTGCAACTTCTTAGGTTCTTGTGGGTGTAACTTTCTCTGAGTTTTCTCTGATGTGATATCCGAGGTGGTGCTTGTGAAAGATTCTGGGTTTTGGTCTGGCTTGAGTTGGGGACTGGGCGTCCTGTTTTCTTGCATGTGTCCAGCTTTGTTTGGTTTTGGGGTTTAAGGGGTGCAACAGCTGGGCAAAGAAGCCGTGGTCCTGTTTTCTGATGGTGGTTGTCCTTTCGTTTATAAGGAATAGGCCTGGGCCTGGGTCTGATGAGGGGGATTGCAGTGGGTCCTGTTTTGTTTGGGTCATGGTGTTAGTTTTTTGTGGCTGGGACTTCATTTGTTGGTGAGAGGCTAGCTTCAGATGTCTGGTAAGGCGGAAGGTATCGTCCTGTCTATTCAGTTTATGGGGTGTTTTCTCTATCTCGAATGGCTTCCCTGATTATTTTCTTCTAGACGGTTTCATGTTGGAATATTAATTTGGTTCGCTTCAAAATTAATTTCGATGTCCTGTGGGCTTTTAAGGTGTTGGAAAGAGGGAAGGAAGTATTTCGCTTCTCTCTGACTGCGTTTTTTGGTTCTGTGATGCTGCATTTATTCTCACCTGTTTGTTTTGTCCAAAGTATGTGGCTTGGGGCAATTGTTTGGCATGGTATTTCTCATAACTACCTTGGTTTTCTAGGCTGGATCTTTTGTTTTTCTGTGCAGGGTGGTGAGGGATTGTGCATTTAGGGCCTGCAGTTTTGGTTGTTTTTTTTTTCCGATAGATGGATTGTCCCCTAGGGAGCCATTGGGGTTTTTGTAAATTAAGGGACGTCCAGGAAAGGGAATTTGGTTGTTAGTTTCTGTTTCCATGTGAATTGTATTTTGGAGGTGTAGGTTGTTGTTTAAGATGTGTGAGGAGTTGTCAGCAAGTTTTTTTATTTCCATGTGGCCAAATTACAAAAGTGTCCATCTACATATTCTGAGCCAGAATTTGGATTTGTGTCGGTGTATGGTTCTAGAAGGCATTGTTTTCAAAGTGTTTTCCATTATAGGTTTAGCGATGACGGGTGAGAGGGGTGATCCCATGGGTGCTCTTCTATCTGTACTTTGTCCAATTGTGGATGAAGTATGTGTTTTGGTTAGGCAGTGGTTTGGTCAGATCTAGGATATGTTTGGCGGGAGTTTGTATTTGTTTTGGATGGCTGTCAAGGCTCTTTGATGGGTATTGGTTGAAGGAGGGATATGACCATCAAAGCTCATGAGTAAGCTCACTGGGTTTGTTAGATTTTGTTCTTTATTGTTTAATATGAAGTGGAAGGAGTTTTTAGTATGGTGTGAGGTGGATGGAATTCTGTGAGGGCTGGAGTTGGTTTGGCGAGAAATTTGGCAAGATTCTGTAAGAGATGAGCCTATGGAGCTGACTATGGTCCTGGTAGTATTCTTTTTTGTGTATCTTGGGGAGGCCAATAAGAGATTCGGGCATCTGGGATGATTTTTTCTCTGGGGATGATTCTCTTGCTGGATCCCTCTTTGCTCGATGGGAGAATGCCTTTTATTTTGGATTTGGTGGGTTTTCTAGGTAGGTGGTGGTAGGGTGAGTATTCAGAGGTTTGTAAGTTGGGGTCTTGGAGTAAGGGTTGGGTAGTTTGGAGTGGTGTTATGTATGTAATGCTATGTATGTTATGTTATTCAGCTTATTCGGGGTATTTTCCCCATCATTATAGTTGTGCTTTTAAAGTTCTAGCAACGTTTCAGCAGAATCTCATCTGCCATCATCAGGCTTCTGTATTGTGAACAACGAACATAATACAGAAGCCTGATGATGGCAGATGAGATTTTGCTGAAATGTTGCTAGAATTTTAAAAGCACAACTATAATGATGTGGGAAAATACCCGAATAAAGCTGAATACCATACATGTAAGTACTCATGAAAATTTAAGAAAGCATATATATATAGAGGGAGAGATAGTGATGGTTGTTGATACAATATACATTGTATACACACTACATACATATGTGTAATATATGGACATAAATATAGGAATGAAAGGTATTGTGTGATTTCAGGTCTTCTAGCTTTCATGTTGAAACATAATATCTAGTTTGGGCCATTTTCATAAAGTCTTTGGAAAAGGTACTTCTGAAGGATGCTTGCTTTTCATAGAAAGACAGGATATTATTAAGGGAAAGCCAGTCTGAAGTAAATAATTTCTTGATTTGTTTCAAGCACCACAAAAGCAATGCTGTCATGCAATTGTGCTAACCACCCAGTGATGATAATGAGCAAGTTCATGTTTTGCAAGCATTAACACAGCTATCAAATCATATGTTTCTTTACAAGGGGCAAAAAAAAAAAGGATCACAGATCATCTTTCATCTCCAGTGCTTTACTATAACTGCCCAAGAGAGGGAAGGTTATTGTGTGTTATGCTTAATGACTGGCACCCTATTCATGCTATAAACTAGCTTTCCGTGATGCCTAAGCAGCAAAGTTCCATTAAAAGGGTCCTACAGTAAGAATGGGTGAGTTAAGAGGAAAAGATGCAAAAACACAAGAGGGAATCTGGGTTTGTTTGCCTAGTGAGGTAGTCTAGATAAGAAGCACGCCTAGATATACCAGCTCGAATTATATTTTAAAGTTACTTTAAAGAATCTTGCAAGTCTGGAGGCACATTCCCCCTCCCCTACCTTTACAGTTAAAAAAAAACCTAGGCAGGGATCCTTCTGAGGTGTTTGCCATACTCATATTCCTTCTGCAAACAGCTGCAACTTCTCTGAGCATTGTCTAGTCTGCAGCTTTTCCTTATGTTTTCCAAGGTCATTTCCACATGCCATTATAGGGTCATAATGCTGAAGAGGGAGCAAAGGCTTTTGATAGCAATTCAGACCATGGACATGATCTGGTTTGTTGAAGTAAAGAAGCCATCAAATCACCTTTACTTTGGGCCACTGCTAAAGAAGAAGACATCTCTCAGAGTTTTCTTTGGTCAGAGCTGTGGGAAAGAGCCAAGAAGAGACTGCTCATTCAGTGTTCCCCCAAAGAGAAGATGAATTGAAAGCTTCTTTACTTTAGTGAAACAAATCATGTTATCTCCATGGCCTCAACTATTTAACTTCTCAACATTCTCTTCTCTTAGTGTGAGCTTTGTCACAAGAAGTGTCAAAGCTAGGGGTGTCAAACTTGATTTAATTGAGGGCCACATCAGGTTGACCTCTGGGGCCAGGTGGGAGTGGCCAGCTTGATGTCATGTCTCGGGGGCACCTGTGGTGGCCTGGGCAGGACTGGGGGGATCCATTGTCTCCAGTTCTGTTTTTGGCTGCAACTGCCTTCTACAGCCCTAACCCATACCCAGTCATTCGCTGTTTCCAGGGTGCTCCCATGGGCTGGATCTAAGCACCTTGCAGGCCAGATCCAGCCCATGGGCCTTGAGTTTAGCTCTCCTAGTCTAAACAGTATGAGATAAAGCACTATGACTCTTTTACTTCACTTACCACACTCATGTCTTCTTCCCTGAGTCTAATGATATGTTGGGCAACTGAGTCAAAGGAAAAGAAACTTGTCCCATTACCCCCATATGTTTTTACAAAAAGGGTTAGAGATATCAAAGCTTGGCTGTCTATTAGGACTAAATATAAGGAGAGCTGACCCAGACATGATAAAAAATGCAAAAGAATAGGTGAGTCAATCTCAATAGACAAATTGGCAAGAATAACTTATACATAGAAACTGTGCCTCAAAATTGTGAAAAAAGTAATGAGGGACTATGCTTGAAAATGTTGGAGGGAAGCCTTTGAATGTGTCTGATAGGAGGAATCCCACCTAATTCATGATTAATAAAGCAGGTTTTATAACTATAACAAAATTTAATTTAATGTCATTCAATTTGATGAAAAACCTAATATGAACGGGCCAATCCTAGCACTAAAGAAGTACAAAGCTGCAGGTGGCTGTCAGGGAACAAAGGCAGGAGAAAGACTCTGGGATTAGTAATCTCATAGACAAAAACAGGCAGAGTTGAAGAGTGAGAGAAATCAGAGAATGATTCATACCTGTTTGCACTCCACAGTCCCTGTGGCCAAAAGAGTGTAAAGTGTTGAAGAAGTGCCATCAAAACCAACACTTCCGACAGAAAAGAGTGCAGAAACTCCCATTGGATGCTGCATTTAAAACAGGCTTTTGGAGGCATAGGCTGCATAGGAGCCATTTAGGAGGCATAGGCTGCCAGTTGCTTTCCACAGTTTAAGCTCCAAAGCACTGGCCTTTAAAGCTTGAAATGACAGAGAGACTACCTATTGAGACCTATTGACTACCTATTGACAGAGAGACTACCTATTGAGACTACCTATTGTTAGAAAAACCTGTCTGAGCCATCAAATTAGAGGGAGAGATCCTCTGAAAAACCCTTTTTTCAGTCTTTTGGAGAGGGACTCATGCTTTGGCCCCTGTTTGCCTTTAGAATTAGCCAACATGCCTTTAGCAAGACTTGAAATGCTGTTGATCATTTTATTTTTCATGCTGAGTGCTTTGTTGTTGCCTTTAGAATTTTGTTTTATGCTGAAACCAGTTTAAGTATTTAATTGGAATAGAACATCAAGGTATATGCAATATCAAAGTTGACTGATTGAAGAATTGCTTGCATGAAATGCCTTTGGGTCCACAGTCTGAGGTATTCCAGACAAATGTAAAGGTACTGTTGGAAGAAATGTCCATCTGGGTTCAGTTCCAAGAGGGGAGAAAGACACTGGAAACATGGAGATTGCTTGGAAAGATGGTTTTAATGGTGGACAGCAGGACCACATGATTTGAAATCCTGGGCAAAAAGAGCACATGGGTAAGAGAGGGAGAGAGATTTATAATCTGTGTTGGGCTTTGAACTTGCTTCCTGTGGTAAGAAATGTATCCTGATTGGTAGTCAGACTCCCATGAGAACATGCAGGGGTAACTATGTAGGCCTTCTCGAGTTCCAAGCTTGATTGAATCTTGCTGGGTGGTGTAAACTTCCCAGGTGCCATGTGGTGAGATGGCTAGAAGGCTAATCCTATCATGTCCTGAGGGCCATGTTTTCATCCCATCACCCTGGAGTTGATGGGGAAGAGGGGGGGCAGGAAGCTGCAGGAATCTGCTTTGTGTTTTAAAACATGTTTCTCCTTTTCTTATCCAGGGAAATATAATATTCTGCCTTTTTAATATTTCCTAGAATATTTCATTCTTTTAGGAGGGGTAACTTTCTACAATACTTTGCACGATATGCCACTGCCATACAAATATTTCTATAGAATGTATCTGATTAAATCTTTCAGAAGAGATTCTCAGACCAGGTGCAGGAATTGTATGGTAACAGTTCTGCACTGCTTCTCAAGAACCATTTTTACTGAATGAACCCCTGAAGGAAGAAAATAAAAGTTCATTTTAGATAAAAATGTGTAGAGCTTAAATGTAATATGATTGTTTGTATCTGATAATGAGATGGTCCCGTAATATGCTGATGATAATATTTACATGGATTTGAATTTAAATGATCAAATCTTTCTCAATTCCTCCAATGAAAACATTCTACTTGAATATTTTCCAGCAAATGACATCCATAGTTTTACGTATATGGTGTAATATTCTATAAATTTTCATATTTTTTATTGTGAAGTTTCAGATTAACCTGATATGCTATGTTATATGTCCTTCTCCACCATTATAGGAGATTTAAGAATATATATTTTTGTCTTACTTTTAGACAGATTTCCTGAAATTCAAATATTTGGGACAGTAAAATAACAACAAACAAAAACAAGCAGAAAGCTTCTGACTCTGTGAGAAGCAAGATTTGCTCCACTAGCAGCAAAATACCCTCAGAATTAATTATTTTTATGTCCATATTATCATATATAGATTGGATTGTTGATGTTTTCTAGCAGTTTTCAGTTTTATGTATTGTACTAATGTTTGTATATTTTTTCCTGCTCTTAAACTGTTTTGTTATGTTTGTTACAGCTCGTGCTTAAGACGAGTAACATTAAAAGGAAAGTCCATATTCTGTACAGTGAGGATTTCTGCCCTTGGTTATTTCATGCAATTTTTATATTTTCAATGGATTTTTTTCCAACCTTGGGATCTTTCAGTTCTTTTTCTTTTTTTCAGTTAATAAACTCACATCGTGCTTTGTGTAGACAATTGATGTTCATAAAGTTTCAACATATCATTAGAGATATTTCAGATTCAACGTGGTAGGAAAAGCTTACAAAGCAGTTTTGGGGATTATTTTCAACCCTTAATAATAGCTTCACTTTGAGAGACTACAGATGGTGATGAGGTAGTTTGAGCTCATCTTTCTTTCTATAGCTTTTTCCCCATCCCCACCAAATTTGGTCCCACATTATTCAGTTTTTGAGATTTATTCTACTGATGGTCAGGCAGATAAACAGAACACCAAGCTCCTTTACATATTTACTTTTCAATGTTCTGTTGGGTTGGAAAGAATGAAAAAAATTGACTCATGGTAGAAAATAGCTAAAGATTAAATATCCCACACAGGCACCCTTTTTATTTCATTCATTTCTGCAGTTTTGAAGATAATGTAAGTAGAAAGGTTTTTATACACTAAATTGTAGGGAGGGAATTTTTATTTTCATTCACTATATTGGTATGGTTTTCCTTCAGGCTGAAACTGGTTTTAATCAGGGTTGAACTGAGCAGAACATAAGACATCTGATTGCACAGTATACAGATCCAAATAATTTTAAAAAACATAACTTCTAGTAACAATATTGAGGAGGTATGATTTCAATTTATTTCACAGGAATTTTAGATTATGGAACTTTTTTTAAAACTTAAAGGTAAAGGGTGTTGGTAAGCAATGGTTAAGCAGGAGTAAGCAGTGTGGTTAAGCCTGTTTCATATAGACAAAAAATATTAGGATTTATTGGGAAAGGTTTTCTCATTGGGTTGACAACTTATAGAAGCAGGCAGATCTCTCACTGGAGAATGATCAGTCCAGGCCCAATTTAAAGATCAAGATCTATCAGAAGGGAGAGTAGAGGTCTATTTAATGCTAGTACATGTATCGGCCAAATAGATGAGTACTATATTTGCAGCTATACTGAGTTTTCTGATGTGTATTATTAGTTCTGCCTTTGACTACTCAGTAGCATCATATCTGGCAAGTGAGAAACTTGCACTAACAGCAATGAGAAAAGATATACATACTCCGGGGAGGGTCATTAAAGAGCCCTATCCCTGTGATTTTCCATGGGACTCTTGCTAACTATGAGCATTACCTCCTAAATGCACATATAGTTCAAAGTGGACAATGAATACATAAGGAGGAATCCTGGCAGAGCCAGGGGGAAAACTGAAAAGAGGGATCAGTTTAGAGCTGTTACATATGTAGCCGCAAGTGACCTAAGTCCAACCCCCCTCCTTGATTGTATTTGGCTGTCATCTAACTCTAACCAGATGCTGGGCATTAGTCAAGAAGATTCCAGTGCATTGGCTTTTAGTAATAAATCAGTTAACTTGAACCCTCCATATGTTGACCTGAATTTTTGTACCTGACATTCAATCCTCCAGTTTTACTAAATGAAAGCTTCTATCATCCCTCAGTATTGGTCAGGCTGGCTAGTTGTATTTGTAGTTCAGAAACACCAAGGTTTCTTGTTCCTCCTTTACAGATTTTCTGTACCTGACTTCCAACAATATATGGAAAGAAAGAGGACATTTTTGTACCTATAGCTGTGGTGGCGAACATATGGCACACATGCCACAAGTGGCACGCAGAGCCATTTGTGTCGGCACACGAGCTGCAGGCAAACTTACCTCATTGCACATGCGTGCACCTCACAGCTGATTTTTCTGCTGGTTTCAAGGCTTTTTCAGCCACCCAAAGGCTTGGGAAAAGCCTCTGTAAGACTTTTCAGGACAAATAGACCTGTTTTGTCATTTCCTGTAATACTGGAAGTGATGAAATGGGCATATTATTCTTCCTGAAAAGCCTTGCAGAGATTTTTTCCAAGCCTCTGGGAGACTGAAAAAGGCCTCAAACCAGCCGAAAAATCAGCTGCGAGGCACAGTGCAGGTGAGGAGATGGCAGGAGGGGATTGCATTCTCGGTGCTGGCACGCAAGTCCACATGTGCTAATGCATGCACAATTTTTGGCACAGGAGCTCAAAAAGGTTAACCACTACTGACCTATAGTATGCTAAAGCCACACTCTTCACGGGGATAAATCTGTTATAAGATGTTGCTAGCTGTATGAATGGAGAAAGGCAGCCACTGCAAACATGGTGGAAAAAGTTCTGCCAGACTGACTTCCAAAATACAGGGATTAAAAAAAAAACCTCTCAGCCCACTCCTGAAAATGGTCTTTTGATAAATTTCAATTACCAATAGTGCTGATAATATTACAGATAGAATCCGTACATCTGACATTCATGCTAGAGAGTGAAAAACTAGAGCAGCCTATCTGCTCCAACTTTTCTTGAATCAATCTGCAACTCCTACATCCAAACAGAGAATGGGTTGTGTGGCACTGAAGTGTGGTGTCAGCTCCATAAGTGGCAATTTCAAGGTCATTAAACCATTAAATGAGCTTCTTCCACAACCTCTGGGAAAGTGCTCTTAATTCAGAGCTGGTTTTTTTTTCTTTTTTCTTTTTCTCTTTCTTTGTTTTTTTGAAACTGAGCTCTAATGAACTTTAAATGATCTGAGCCAGAGGCTGACAGCTGCCTTTGTTGAATCAATGTCATATACAACTGGCTTTGTGAACTGAATATCATAGAAACAGAGAACCTGCCTGAACTGGAGCTAATCAGTCTCCAATTCTGTGAATTTTAATTGCTTTTTCAAGAGTTCCAGAGAGCGGAGTCAGAAACAGTATCTTCGTGATGGGTTAGAGAGCATTTGTGGTTTGGAAAGAATTCTAGGCATCCTTCTCCGTCAGTATAAAACACTATCATTGCTATGCAAGAAACACTGATAATGGGACCCACAGAGCTGTCTCACAAGCATTTTATTCAGAGCAGAGCATATGTCAAACATTAACGACAATGATCTGGTTAGAGAACAGGAGCATCAAGACCTTGTTCAAAATGAAAATAGCTTTTAATAAACCATCGTTAATCAAGATAGATAAAAATAACCAGCAAAGCTTTTAACTGAAGACAAAATGAAGTTAATTATGACTTGGAAAGTTGGAATACTTTGGAACATAGTTTTAGGACAAGTTCCCTCTCTTAATATGTAACTTATTAGATATTGTTATGCTATGTTTAGTGCAAGCACTACATCCGTGTTAACTCACTGGCTAATAGAAGCAAAATAATAAATAACACAAACATGCACTAATAATACACATCAAACTATAAACTATGTCCTATCGTTTCTTTTTTTTCTTATTCATATCCCTTTCATGTATTTATAACCATGTGTATACTTATACCTATTATCTAATAATTGCTTGACAAAATAAAGAAATAAAAAATAAAATAAAAATAAAATAAACTTTCCACAAGTGTCATACTAAGCACCATATTTCTTTTCCTCAAACCAGTACATATTATAAGTTTCTGGTGCTCCTTTGTTTTAATCTCTTTACAACTGCTGTCCCAATGCTGACAATCTCCACAAATGTGTGGTACTATAACTCTCAGAATTCCCATCTTTGCACTGGAGTACCAGAATAGATCTTTGGACTACATTGAATGCCAATGGTTGTATTCTCCCATCTCTTTTGCAGACTGTGTTAGTCCATCTCAGTAAGTCCTTGATTTATAACCATTTGCTTAGCAACTGTTTGAAGTTACAATAGCATGGAAAAAAGTGGCTTATAAGTGGTCCTTGTACTTATAACTGTCACAGCATCTTCACAGTCACATGATCAAAATTTGGGGACTTGGCAACTGGCATATATTTATGATGACTGCAGCATCCTAGGTTTATGTGATCGCCATTTGCGATCTTCCAAGTTGACTTTCAACAAGCATAATCAATGGAGGAAGCTGAATTCACTTAACAACTGCACAATTCATTTAATAAAAGCAGTGATTCATTTAAAAACCATGGCAAAAGAGGTTGTAAAATTGGGCATGACTCCCTTAATAACCTTCTTAGTAACAGACATTCTGGTCACAATGTGGTTGTTACTCTAGAGTTACCTCTACCGCTTTTAATCATGTTATCATGTTGCCGCGAGACACAGCAGTGTCTACATTGGGAGTTGGATTCAAATATTTGTCTGTCTTCAAAGCTTCTCAAATTATATTTTTTGAATCCCTACTCTGTACAGAGTTGTTACAAGGGTTGGGGGGGGGGAATCTCTGTGCCACTTTAAAATGAAAGGAGAGGGTACAAATACTAATCAAATTGAAATGTGAAGCTGTAAAATGTATCAGGAAAGGTTCACATTTGCTCAGTTTAGTAGCATTGAATGTTTCATTTTGCTTTTTGTTTGAAATGGGTCTGGTCTGGGGCCTTTTTATGGGAATGATGTATATTTCTGAAAATAGTATTATTTCGATGGCCATAGCAGGCAGGTTCAGGAAATGACTGGTTTCATACATTGTGATTAGTCATATATTTTATCGAGTGAACCACCATGATTTTGATTTGCACAGCCATTACGCTTTGCACATTAAACCATAATAATTTATAAGTCACAATGATGGTTTGCTTGATTTGGCTTAATTTGTTGCACAAAGCCAGCCATTTGTGCAACAAACTAAGCCAAGCTGAGCAACCCACCTTCTGAATTGACATTAGCTGAACAAATTTAGGCAGAATTAATTTCACTGAATTAAATAGACCAAAGATCTGATTTAGGAACAAAAATAGTTTCCTCCTTATATCAACAGGCACATACTTTTAAAATGTAAAAGGAAATTGTATTCCACCATTGAAATAAAGGAATCGTTGTGATCACGAGACAGCTTCAATCCTAATGAAAAAGCTGTGTTGTTGATGCAGAAAAAAATGTGGTTGATCAAACTGTTGCTACTGTCAGCAGATGGAGTCCCATATCTGCAGCTTAAATTAAAAAGAGCTTAGTGTATTAGATACAGGCATGCATAAACTCCGATCCACCACTAGTAAAATACTTGGCTATATCAGATTTCTCAGGACATAACTGAAGAAAATAATTCTTCCTAAAATACCTGATTGGGCATTTTATGATTTTGAAAAGAAGGTCTTAGAAAAAAGAAAACATACTGTATTGTAACAGATATTTTAAAAAGGCACCACAGAGTCTAAACTTAATAAACAAAACGAGGATTCCTAAGATGAGCATTTTTTTCTATTGTGCCTATAAAAATTCCTTCCTTGGCTCTGCTAACAGTGATGTGGAAGGAAATGTGTCAGAATAAGCAACGGGAGAATAGTCATTCTAGTCAAGATGTAAAAGCCCAGCACAGAAATGTAAAATTTGACATTGGCTCACAACAATAAGAAAACCATATTGTGCATGATTGACAGACTGACAGATTTTCTTATTTCTTCTATTTTTCTACACTGCCCAGTCACTAGTGAATCAAGACTAGCTTGGAAGGGAGACCATACCACTTTGCAATAAGGCTCAAATTATTTTCAGAGAACTGGCTTTTATTTGAGGCTGGTTTTGAATCTGATTGATCTTGTGACTTGGTTTCTTTGGGGATTAGAGTTGATTTATTTCTAACTTCCTTGTGCTTTCATTGAAATCACAACCACAAGATAGCATTCAGTTCTTTGAGCTTTATAGATGTTGTGGATAATCTATGTTCCTTTGTTGGGCCAGGTTGCCACAGAGTGTTTTCTGATTCTCTCCATACCTCAATTCTCAAGAGACAGCATCATGTTCCTACTTTCTTCTTGAACGCTTTATTTAGAATGTATCCTTAAATCTCTTCCAATCAAACTGCAAATTTAATCAGGGTCATAGCTCAGAGCTTTATAGTCAGATTACAATAATTCTTATTATTCTGTTACTGGTTACTTTTGTAAAACCATTCCAAAATCCTAACCTCAGGATACCCTGGTCGAAGTCTCTCATCTGTTCAGTATTTAGCAAGACTGCTGTGAACAGATAGTGTAGCATTTAGCAGCAATGTAATATGCACACCATGCAACTTGAGCAACGAAGCGGTGCGGACGAGCGGCAGCTCTGTGAAGTCCCGCTGATTTCTTCAAGCCCTGAGGCTCTTAGGAGCTGAAAGTCACCCTGGATAGGTGGTAAAGGCACAGGGATGCTTCGGTGATCTCGAGGAGAGGAGAGTCTCCTCAACTGACCCGAAGAAAACCCCTCCATCTGAACTAAAAAGATAACTGCCAACAAGGCTGAATTAAAGCCGGGAAGGCAGCTGAGACAGAAGTGAAAAAGAAAGGAAAGATCTTGTAACAGTGTGCTTAGTCTTGGTAAGAATCACTCCAATATCTGCAGTGAAATTTTCCTTGGAAAGTGGGATTCTAGTAATAGCTGCAATTAACGATCAGGAGTGACTGTCAGATTTAGTAAAGAAAAAAAAGATATTGCAGCTAGGAGTAACTTTAAAAGTAAAGGACAGATTGGATTGGTTAACCCAAATTTCTGGACTGTATTTTTACTATGACTCAACTTGAAGAACTTTGGGAAACTATTGGAAAACAATCTTATTCAGAGACATATTGATTGTAGTTAAAGTGTTTAAAAGAGAGAGATCTTAATTGTCTGGATAATCTGTTTCTTTTTGTTTTGGGAGTTGTTTATTGGTACATATAGTTGATGACTCTTTTGACTTCAAGTAAAATATGTTGTAATGGTCTTCAGCAGTATTGCTTCCAGTGAATAGAGATTGCAATCAAGGGATTGAGAGATCGTTGTCTATAAGAGCATAGTTGTCTTTTTTGAAGTTATAATTGGGGATTATGTCATTGTGATGATTTTTGTGTGGGCATATGTTGAGACAAAGTCAATCATATTGTGGTTCACTATTGGAAAAGGATTATTTCATTTGTATTCCAATAAATTAACATTCAAACTAATTGCAGAAGATGAGATCGAGGTAGTTTTTTAAGTCTAGTATTGTTTGGTTACTAAGTTGTTCCAGTCCCAGTTTGTTACAGCATCGTAGAAGGTTGCCATGTATGGGTTCAGTTGTACATTCATTTAGGGTCCAGTTAATATGAGGTAGATTGAAGTCACAAGAAGATAAAAGCATGTGGGGAGGATGTTGCCCATGTTAGTGGTGAATTTAGGTTGTTTACATGTTCGATGTATAATTAGGTGCTCTGTTACATAGTAAGAGTTGAGATGTGATATTTAAGGATAGTTACCAGATGATGGTCTAGGGAGAGCAAGCTCCTGGGAAACTTGGCATGTTTTTTAGATGTAAGGACTTTTTATAGAAGATAACAACACCACTTCCTCTATGAATTCACGATCTGATCGGTACATGATAGTCTCTTATTATGGTAATGGAGACAGGAAAGATGCATTAGCCATGTTTCACAGACAATTATGATGTCAAATTTAGCCATATTTAGTAAGAGAGGAGAAATTCAGTATTTTATATTCACAAGGCTTTTTGATTGAGTAGCTTGCATTAAGGCCAGCTGTAGTTGGAATTGAGGTAGTTAGGGGCATGCGTGCCTTGTCTTGGTGATGGTGGATTGGTTGATTGGGGTTGTGGTTGAAGGTTAAAGCTGAGTTGCGGGTTGTGTGACTTAGTTTTGTACAGTCAGTGCAGTAGTCAATGTACAGGTCTTCTCTCCATTGTCTAGACATTTTTTGAGTTCTGTGGCAGAGTACACAGGAGGTGCGGGGCATTGCTGTGTGGTTAAGTCAGGGCAAGAATGGGAGGTTCTTATGGTTAGTGTTGCTTTTGGCAAGTGAATTTATAGTATAGATGAATTTACATTTGCTTGATTCACTTTTTGCAAATGACCCTGCAGAAGCGTGGGGCCACAGAGCCATCTCTGTTTTTTGAGGCTCTCAGCCAATGCAGGAAATGTCAAGTATTTCATCAAGGGAGATGGTTGACGCTTGATATACTGATGATATTTCTGCCAGTTGTGATGTCATCATTGTCATTGATGTCTCTTAGACCAAATAACATGGTATTTGGACGTTCGTTCACGCTCAACAGCTTCTTCTGATGAGGACTTGGATATCATTATTTGTCTGATTAATGTTTTTTTGTGGATTCGGTTATGGATTGGATTCTGGTTGTTGGGTAGAGATGTGGTTTATAGCTATTGGATGTTCAGTTTTTGTGTTGTTCTTTTTTTTCCAATGTTGGATAATCTTTCTTTTAAAGCATCCGGGGATGCTACTATGGTGTCAAGGGATGTTATTTGTGTTTCTATGATATTAACTCTTTCAAACAGACCCAGTTTTGGGTCTGCATGATTTGCAGAGATATGGAAACTCATTGGATGATTTCAGGTACTGAATCTTTGCTCGGGTAATACCAGGCAGTCATGATGAACGTATTTGTTACATAGTGAACATTTGATTGGAATTTTTCATTAACTTTAGATTTTTATAGTATTTAAGGCATGTGCAAGGAGTGTTGTGTGGTTCACTGGTGAGGTTACTTTCTCTTTAGGTTGTGGTTTGGCATTGGATTTTTTTCTTGGCATGGTAAGTTTGTTAAAATGGTACGTTGCATTAGATTATTGATGAACAATTTTGGGGTAATCAATATATCCAATATCATATCAATCAATCAATTGCAATAATCTCTCTAGTCAATAATTTTTGCTAAGCAACAATCAGCCTAATCAATTTAATTACACTTAATCATTAAATCAATTAATCACACTAATCATTAATCACACTGTTCAATTAAATTCACGAAATCACTAATTTTACTAATCAAGTAAATTACAATGAATCTTGATCTTTTAAACTAATCAGTAATCACACCATTTGTACTAAACACTCTAATTAACTAATCAATTAAACAATAAATCAATTAAACCATTATAAATTATATAGAAATTGATTAATGTAATCATTGATATAGGAGAGGGTAAGTTGTAAGTTTTGAGAGAATATATCTAATAGTGTTTGATTAAAGTAATGCGGTAGATTGAGAGTCTTGCAAGGAAAGGGTTCATTGTTTTACTAGCAGCTGTTATTTACTGGGTGGGAGGAATTTATTGCCTGATGGCTGCTGCTGCTAATACGCTCTAAACAATAGGCTGTAACAGAGATGTTCAAAAGCCCGCTGGATTATTGAAAGAGAGCAAAACTCCCTGAATT
>BHFT01016087.1:0-26343 GCA_004320025.1 Laticauda laticaudata
TTGATTGCAGGAAATATGACTTCAGCAACAGAGTGGTCAATGTCTGGAATACTCTCCCTGACTCTGTGGTTTCTTCCACAAACCCCAAAAACTTGAACCTTAGACTTTCTACTGTTGACCTCACCCCTTTCCTAAGAAATCTGTAGGGGGCGTGCATTAGCACACCAACGTGCCTACTATCCCTGTCCTATTATTTCTTTTATTTTTCTTATATGTATCCATGCATTCATAGCTATGTTTTTACTTATACCTATTATCTTGTAAGCAACTGACAAACCAAATATAATAAATAAAAATAATTGGTTCAAGCTCATCTTCTGGGCTTACATCTGTTGATTGGGTAATTAGAATTACTCTTTTCAAGCAGGTAGAGAGACAAGAGTATAGAATCTCACCTCACAAAGGTCCAAATTATTCTGTTCTTTCCTGGTCTGTGAGGAAAGACCGGTCAGTCCTCTTTAATTCAACAGCATTGCAATGAGGCTTGCAAGAGAGGCCTCTTTATCACCTGCTGTTTTGTTAACCTGGAACACACTTCTTATCACCTGGGCCAAGCAGGTCTTTCTTGAATTTTTTAAAACCCAGTGTTTTTTTTTTAATCAGGTTCTTTGCTTCCTGCTGGGCTGGTTTAGGAAGTACAATTGGTAGCTATTCAAGGTTTCCCTCCTTTCCTTGACAACATTCACTGAGGAAATTTATACAGTTCACCTTTCAGATATAAAGGGGAAAATGCAATTTAGCTTGACAGAGAATAAATTCTGAGATGGGAAAGCAGCCCAGATTTAATCAGATGTTCTCAGAGAGGGTCATCTACAAAGTCCTATGATTTAATAATTACAGTGTCACCTTTGGAATTCCATGTTATAATTAGCTAGTGGCATACTGAACTTGAGAAATTCTACTTCTTAGAATTTGATAGGGAAGATGTCATGATAGCACGATGGCTCTCATATCGCTGTTACTGTAAGTGAATTTTCAGACAAAAGTATCTGGTGCTTTATTATTCAATATTAATCAGTTATCTTCTCAGTATATCCATATAGTCATATTAAGAACACATTATTCTTAATGTTACTGAGAACAGTTATCTTACCTCCACAAGTTGTGGATTCTCCATCAGTGGCGATTTTAAAGAAGAGATTGGACAGCCATTTCCCTGTAATCGTATGGGATCTCCTGCTCAAGCAGGGATTTAGACAAGAAAACCTTCAAGGTTCCTTCCAACTTTTGTTATTCTGTTTCTGTTATTTTATTTATTATTTAGTTATGATAATTTATTTGCCACCATTGCATATCCAACAACTCTGGGCAGGTTATTTTTGTCTTATCAAAGGAATCAATCCCTGCCTCCAAATCCAGCAAGCATGAAGACATAATTAAAGGGGCAAAATTGGGATTCATCATTAATAGTTTTACTTTCCCCTGATACAGACAATCTTATAAGATTCGCTATACTGTGATATGAAATTTGGTTTCGAAGGTTGTCATAGCCGGGAGTGGCACTGGGGATAAGCTCCCATTGCTTATAAAATGCTCCCAATGGCGTTCGGCTCAAAAATAGGGCCTCTTTGACAACCAAGTCCAACTCCCTAGCCTGCGCGTGGCGAAACTGTCCTACTTGATAGGAAAAGGGTGAAAGGTGGTCTCTGGGCGCCTGAAAAACCAGATGTTTCTGGCAGCACGGGCTCGTCAACCTTAGTAAGGTTAGCCCGGTCTAGGCGGAAGGAAAACCCTGATTACAAACCTCCGCTGCCTTGTGGAGTCACCCATGCACCACGGGAAAGTCTAAGGGAGTAAACCCTGAAAGAAAATCGGAGTGGAGCCCCGTAGGCGGTTCATCTCTGCACTGCAAGCATCTTCTGGCAACTCCTGCAGCCAAGCCAAGGCGCCAACTGTTTATCGGCATGCCCTTTCCGATTGGATTCCCGTCAGCAAGGTTAGAGAGGGGGGTCCTGTGCGACTGGGCATTCTCAGGTTCCTCCATATATTCTGCCCAGCCTCGCGTCCTGGAGAGGTCACTCCAGTGCTGCACTGCGGCAGCTCAACACGGGGGAGACAGCAGATACCGGTTAAAGTCCAAGCATTTGGCATTCAAGCTTGGACGCCTTGGGCTGTCTCTGTCGGTGGGACGAATTTCTAAGGATTCCACTGGCCAGCTACCGCCCGCCTCAAGCTGGGCAGCCCCCAGTCATTTAAGCTGCTGGCCCGCCCACGGTCTCGCCTACTTTCAGTGCGTGCCTGGAGTGGTAAGGCAAAAGCTGAAAAACAGACTATTACTTTTGCACCAACAGATTACGTAATACTAAATTAAATCAAAGCCACCAGTGCTGGAAACTTGGCAACATGGAATGTGAGAACGAGGGTGTCCTGGCCTATCTTCCTTTGACCTCCAAAAGATTGATTGATTCAGAAAAACCGTAATCCTCAATCGTGATTGAAGCGATTAAAGGTTTTACATTAGCCGCACTGCAGGGAGACACGACTTCCCTGGTGTCGGCAGTATAAAGGAAAGAGATTACCACCTTCTTCTGGCATTGGGCAGGAACCACATTGAGCACAGGCTCTTATGAGTCGATTTGCTGTCCGGAACTTTCCCTCATAGGAAGCTATTAGAAGCACCAATCCTTAGGCACACACGAATCCTGTCACTCCGGCCTCAACACCTTCATCCGGACGAACAAAACATCCTCAACGTCTACGCCCCAACGCTCTGTCTGCAGTAGAGGCAAAAGGGACCTGTTTCTACAGGGAACTTGAGACGACGATACGGCAGATCCCTGTAGAGGAGCACCTGTTTCTACTGGGGTGACTTCAACGCCCGCGGGTGGTAGCGGACCACACCTTCCTGCCCCTTTCTTTTGGGGCCACTTCGGTGTTGGCAGTTTGAATGACCAAACGCAGCGTCTACTCGAGCTCTTCTCTTTTATAACGACATCTGTGCACCAAACACCTTCTTCCCGACTAAGCCCCAACCATAGGGTGTCATGGAGACATCCCAGCTCGCAATTGGGCATCAACTAGATACAGCATCACCGAAAGATCGCTTCTGAATCAAGTTGCTTGGTTACGGCGCAGCTTCCACAGTGCCGATTGTGACACAGACCATTCTCTGGTCGGCAGCAAGATACGCCTCCTCCCCAAACGTGTTTTACCAGTGAAGCAGAGCCCGGCCTCGCATCCTAATACGTCGGAACCACTATACCTGAGCTAACATGAATGCTTTGCCAGAACCATCAACGACGCCCCTTGGAAATGACTGTCCAACAGATAGTGCCACATTGAGGTGAAACCACATCCGTGAGGCCTATTGTTCCAGGTGCTCTCGATACTTTTGGCAGAAAACAGGGAAACAAGAAGACTGGTTTGAGGCATGAGCCTTCTGTGATCGAACCCGTCATAGCTGGAAGAAGCGTGATGCCCTACCTCGCCTACAAGAGAGACCCATCCCACTAAGACACTCGCAGCACTCCGTGCTTGCTTGTAGCGTGCAACAAAGTGTTGCTAGGTGCTCTGCAAATGATTACTGGCTTAAATCTCTGCAGAAACATCCAGCTGTCTGCCGATCTGGGAAATGTGCGTGGAATGTATGAAAGGAATGAAAAAGGCTTACGGTCAGCGCAATCAAGCATCGCCCACTCAAGTCACGGAAGCCTAGTCATCACTGACGCAGCAACAGAGGAAAGGGTGGGCTGAGGCAACTACCTAGGAACTTTACTCGAGAAAGACCACTGTCACTGACTCAGCACTTGAGAAAAAACCGAGACTTCCCAGAATGGACGAGCTGGACGGCCCCACCACAATGGAAGAGCTTAGTAAAGCCATCGATTCCCTAGCCAACGCGCAAGGCCGCAAGCAGTTGACAACATCCCACCTGAAGTAGGAAAATTGGCAAAAAGATTAGCTCCTCTCCTGGAACACCTTACATGAACTCTTGCTACAATGCTGGGAGGAAGGAGCTTGTATCAAAAGACATGCGTACGCCAAGATTATTCACGCTGTACAGAAACAAAGGAGAAAGAAGTGACTGTAACAACTTACCGTGCGGTATATCGCTGCTAAGCATACTTCGGTTAAAGCCTACGCACGTGTTCTTCTCAAACAGATGCAAATTCTCGCTAATCGTGTCTACCCAGAGGCACAGTGCGGCTTTAGAGTCCCCAGATCGTACCATCGACATGGTTTCTCCGTAAGACAACTCCAGGAGAAATGCCCGTGAGCAGAGAAGCCGCTTTATCTCGCCTTCATAGACCTAACCAAAGCCTTCGAACTTGGTCAGTCGCAGATGGCTGTTTGCCCTCCTCCAGCGCATTGGATGCCCCCCCAAGCTTCTGAGAATGATCGTGTCCTTTCCATGATGACATGAATGGACTGTCCAAATTCGAATGGGTCGTGCTCTGAACCCTTCCAATTCAAAAAACGGTGTCAAACAGGGGATGCGTTCTTTGCCCCTACACTCTTTGAATATTCTCTTCCTTACGCCTCTTCATCTGCATTTGACAGTCTGGATGACGCGTATTCATACGCACACCAGGAGCAATGTGGATATTCAACAATTGCACGTCTGCGAGCCAAAACGAAAGTTTTACGAAAGTCCTCATCAGAGAAATACTTTCTTGCAGATAGCATGCCGCCCTTTGCTGCTCACTCAGGGAGGCCATGCAGCGACTATTGACCCGGTTTGCAAGCTGCAGCAACGAGTTTGGGACTAAACCATCAGTCTGAAAGAACAGAGCGTTATTGCAGGATAGTCAGTGGTGCTCCAAGCATCTCCTATTGGCGAACACACCCTATGGATCGTAGACAAATTCACTATCTCGGTTCTACACTTGCCGAACAACACTCTCTGACTCTGATTTGAATGCTAGATTGGCAAGGCAGCAGAAAGCAATGCCCGCTGAAAAACGAAGTGGGGGCAATGTTATGCTGACTACCAACACAAAGATGCAAGTCTATCGGTTAGTTATGTTTTGAATACCCTCTCATATGCAGTGAAGCATTGGACACTTTTACTTCCATTCACAGGAGCACAGGGCTGAACGCCTTAACCTTCGTTGCCTCCGCCAGACTCCTTCGTTCCACTTGGCAAGATCACATAACCAACATTGAGATGCCTGGCAAGGCAGGGTGGCCAAGTTTGTATGCCTTGCTGACAGCAAGACGCCTGTGTTGGTTGGGCACATGTCATCTGCATGGACGAGCGACGTATACCCAAAAGCATGCTTTTTGGAGAGCTTGCACCGGCACAAGGCGTATGGACGCCCAGCTCTCCGCTACAAGGACGTCTGCAAGCAGATCTTAAAAAGCTGGTGGGATTCAACCCCTCTCAGCTTCAGAGACCATGGGCTCAAATCTCCAAGGTTTGGCGAACAGCCACCAGGAACATCATCAAGCAGCTGAGGAAAGAAGAATATTCCGATGGCGAGAAAAATGGTTCACACAAGAATGCAAGACCGAGAGCGGTTCCACCACAGACTCAGCACATTCATGTCCATTTCCATGACGCGAATTTTCCATGATCTCCCGAGATCGACGGAGCCAACAACAACAACAACAACAAAGATATGAAATTTATCAATGAAAACCTGACAAGACCTATAAGATGTTCATTGAATGGCCATATTTTCCATTTTCCAAAAATCAGTTTCAAATTCCCAACCTTTAAATGTACTTCGTATTTCAGCTTCAGATTTAAACTTCCACAGATAAAGTGGATGGCATTAGAGGCTGGTAAAGTGTTGTTGTAACAATCTCCTAACATTGGGGATATTCTTACCTGACAGGCATAATCCATATCCTTATCTTGTAAATATAAAGAATCAATCTGCATCTTTCTTGAGTTTGAAGGTTATGGACAATCATGCTTGTTAATTGTTATTAATTAACATAAACTCACTCAATTATAAATAAAGTTTAATTTGTACAGAAAATATTTCTCTTCAATAATTTTGCAATTGGAAAGATAAAGTAATTCCCATTTTGGTGACATCTTTATAATTGTCTGGAAATGGGAAGGCATTCTGTTTTTACAATCATATGTTCAAAATGTGGAAAACCAAAATGTGTCAAAAATGGTGTGAAACAAACATAAAAATATTTTGTAATGGGCTTACTCTTTGGTAACTTCTTGCTTATAGAAGAAAAATCTGACTGTTCCAGTCTTGAACTGGTTTCAAACAGGCAGTGGAGATCTTCGTTTTGTTCACTTTTCATGCTTGTTAAAGGAATTTTTTTACTTCAAATTCAACACATTTTAAACACTTTCTTGACTGTAGACTTTACTGTATATATTTAACTGAGGGAATTTTTTAAAAAATGAACAAAAAATAAAATCTGAACTTTTCAGCTCTTCATTATATTTATTCCCAGCATTTAGGATTTAAAATATTTTGGACAGATGTAGATGAACAGCTTTCTGTAATTTTTATATAGCTTCCCACATGGAATGAAGTGAAACTAGGGAGAAATTTAAAAAAAAATCAAAATGGTGGCTGCAAATGTGGTTAAAGCACTGTTCCTTTCTTCACAGGGAGTAAGAAATGTGAACATAAGGGCCAGATTGAATCATATGGTTATGGCTACCATCTTGATTTATTTTGACCCCCATTCCACCTCATATGAAGCCATGTCTAGTCAACTTACTGTCTTTCAGAGTTTTTCAAAGATTCTGAAATCAGAAGGCCACACCATTAGTAACGGCACTTTTCTGTCTCCACTTCTCTCACTGTATCTTACACAAACACCATTTTTCTCCACTTTCTTTTCCATTGAAATCAGCAGTCCAGCATATAAGAGTTCTTGGAAATATCACAAAGAGAACGATGACAGGTTACTTCATTCACTAGTTGTACTAGTTTGAATTAAAGATATCAATCCAATTGTTGAATCCCATTTTGAATGCCCCCCTTCCCCCTTTATATGTAGCAGACCATTTGTTTCTATTGATACCTCTACTCTTGGAAAAGTCTCTGGAGCTTTCTCCAAGTTGCCGTTTCCTTCCCATGCATTCATTTTTACATCTGGAATTTCCAGATTGTTCATCTTTGCATCATGAGGAGAATGAAGACCAATTATGACTGTTAGTGCCAGAACATCTGGAGACCACTTACTTCTTTGGGATGGGAATCTGGAACAGTTTTTTAGCAGCTGGCCTTATGGCTTCATTGCTCAAAACTGTGTTTATCGAGAGTTGTTAGGATTTTCACACAAGAGTTTTCGATGTAGCTGAAAAGGGACTATATACTTCTCCATTCCAAATTTACACATCATGGACATTGACCTTATATCACCTTTAAATATCTCATAAACAAATTTTTAAACAAGTGCTTGGAAGACTTTAAGACTGCAGGATCATATTGCTGTTGAGTTACTAGAATTCTATCTTGTTACTCCCATGAGAACTAAATGTTACACCATGCCATTTAAGAGAAAGAAATGAATAAGGGAGGGGAAAGAAATGTTGATCTGTCTCACTGTATTCTCCCTGTCTCACTAAACTACTGATTTCACTACCATGAACAATTGTTAGCAGTGACCAACAATTTGGACAGCTTTAAATGGGGAGTAAAGACATTAATGACCATCATAGTTATAAGGATTCTATGGGACTTTCAGTACTGAATAAATTATAGCACAGAAATTCAATATTAATTTTGGATGTAACACTGTGCCCTCTTTTAAGTGGTGCGAATTTTATAAATTTCATAGAAAATCTAACTGGAAGCTGCCAACAGCATCTGGCTGAATTCTGTGACAATAAAGAGCTGGGCTGGCTATCATTTTGTCTGACCCAGCAGGATTCTTCTTATGAACTTAACAGATGCTGCCATTTGTTTCAATGCCTTGCATATTTTCCCCTCAAAGATATTTATCTATCCTTAAATTATCCTTTCCTCTTTTTTTATTTTGCTATTCATCAATTTAATCCTTTGGGGGGGCATAAGTCAATTATAAGCAGAAAAAGAGTTTCATGGCATCCACCCAATAAGTTTTTAATTCTTCTTTCACAACTTGCTTCTTTGCAGAATTAGAAAGCATTTCTTTCTCTGCCAGGAATTCTGGGAAAATGAGAGAGAGAGCTATTGAACTTTGCGATGAGAATAAGAGCAATCCTGTTGGATCACATCAGAAACCCAATTAAACTGGCATCCAGCAGTGGTCAAATGGGTTCTTCTGGAAAGCACTGGAGGCAGCAGCATTGTACAACTGAATAGAGATAACCTACATAGGACAAAAGATGTTAGAAGGAGGTGGGGTTCCCAGTTTTCCAATGACAAGAGAAACAACTCTTCATATTTCTACATGATTGGAAAGGCTATATATGTATACATGATTATGTATACCCAGAGGTCTTTTTGAAGTACGAGAACCAGAAATAATAAGTATCTGTTTGTGATTCTCACTTTCTTCTTGCAAAATCCTATTCTGGGAAAGTTTGAATAATTCATAAACACAGAGAATTTTGTGGGTTGTTTTTTTTTTTTAGGAAAAAATACTTCATATTTTGCTATAATTCTGAAGGATCAACTTATTTATATAAAAAACACTCAGAAATTCATCACTGTGAGTGGAACATCCAGTGACCAGAACAAAATTGTATCTTATCCATCAAGCTGGACCTTGTTTTAGTATAACAAACATGGACAATATTTTCAGGCTTGAATAATGTGACCAAAGTCCATATCCTGTAACTATGATCTATACATGTGTATCTTTAAAAATGCTTCTCTTATGTGTTATAGACTTGTACAGAAGATTCAATACTCCTTATTGAGGAATCAGATTCTATGACCTCAACACAATTTATCTTTGAGTTGATGTTGCATATTCATATGTAGATTTTTTTCAAATTATTATATAGAGTATTTTGGAAGACATTCTGAAATGGCTAGCATGTTCTGGTAAGAGGAATTCTGGGACTTCTGGTATGGAAAACAATGAGGAGTATGGGAGAAAATTATTCTCCTTTTTCAATGTAAAAACCTTCAAAGATCATTCTTTGAAGACAATCTTCCCTCCACTCCTTCATGAATTAAAATGTTCTGGTCAGATTATAATTGTTACATGTAGGAAGACTGGGGCTGATTTAAAAAAGTATTATTTTTCCCTACAACATCCATGACATTTGTTGCTGCTGTATATGGAAATGGCCAACAATTAAGAATCTTTATATTAAACATGATCAGTTCATGGGCTGCTGGCTACAAACAACCATCAAGCATCTGGTTTCGCAGCTTCCTAAAAGAATCCAGCTATTGCCAGCAACATTTAGAAGAAAAATGGCTGAGTTTCATCAATGAGATTTTTTTTCATTTTTTTAAGAAAGCAAATGTTAGCTTTAAATATATGAGACATTGGCTATGCTCCTTGTGCTCTTTAAAGTCAAATTTGTTGTTGTGTTAAGATGCAGTCTATACTTGCAGAAAAGTAATCCAACTGTCCAATCCTTTTGAACTAACAGATTTAACAGATAATCAGAGTTGGAAGGGACTTTGTAGGTCATCTAGTCCAACCCCCTACCCACGCGGGAGACCCTACACCATTTCTGACAAATGGCAGTCCAATCTCTTCTTGAAAGTCTCAAGTGATGATGATCCCACAACTTCCAAGGGCAAGGTGTTCCATTGGGTGATTGTTCTCACTGTCAGAAAGTTTCTCCTTATTTCCAGATTGTTCAGTTTCCATCCATTATTCCTTGTCTGGCCTACAGGCACTTAAGAAAATAGCTTGACCCCTTCCTCTCTGTGGCAGCCCCTCAAATATTGGAAGACTGCTATCATGTCTTCCCTGGTCCCTTCTCCTTCAATAGACTAGCCAAGCCCAGTTCCTGCGAACGTTCGTTGTATGTTTTAGCGTCGCAGTCCCCTAAATCATCCTGGTTGCTCTACTCTGTACTTTTTCTAGTGTCTCAACATCTTTTTTTATAATGTGGTGACAAAACTGGATGCAGTACTCTGGGTGTGGTCTTACTAAGGCTTTATAGAGTGGTATTAGTAACCTCTCTTGATCTTGATTGTATCACTCTGTTAATACAATTTAGGATTGCATTAGCTTTTTTGCTTGCAGCTGCACACTGCTGGCTGCATGTTTAGCTGGTTTCCACAAGACTCCAAAGATCCCTCTCACCAGGTTACTGCTATTGAATCTGGCTTCACCCATGTCTAATGTGTACTGTTTGGTTTTTCTTGCCTAAGTGTAGGACTTTAAACTTTTCTCGCAGCATTTTAATTTTGTTTGATAGCAGCCCAGTGTTTCAAAGTCTGGTCAAGATCCATCTGGATCTTGAGCCGATCTTCTGAGTGTTAGGCTCTTCCTGCGCAGCTTAGTATCAAATCTGCAAATTTGGTAAATTCTCCTTCCTATTTCCTCATCTAAGTCATTAAATGAAGATATTGAAGAGTACTGGCCCTCAGACTGAACCTTGTGGCACCCCACTGCTTTAACTTCTCTCCTATGTAGACTTAGGAACCGCATTAAAGGACTACCTCGCTGAGTACGGTTTGTCAGCCAGTTGCAAAGTCCCTTCTTGTGGGATGCTATCTATTCACACTTTTTTTTCTAAGGATTACTAAGAAGAAGGTTATGGTCTACTTTGTCAAATGCCTTGCTGATCTAAAATATATTATGCTACAGTATTTTGCTGGTTCTACTAATTTAGTCACTTTGTTTGAAGAATGAATAAAATTGGTTTGGCATGATGCTGTTTCCTTAACAAACCCATGCTGACTGCTAGTATTCTTTACTTGTTTCTAAATGTTGGGCAATCTGTTTTTTATTCTTTTCCCAGTATACTTTCCCAGGTATTGGATGTTATGGCTGATTGTTCTTATGTTTCCTGGGTCTGTTTTTTTTCCCCTTTTTTGAAGATGGGAACCACAGCAGTTTCTTTTTTCCAGTCCTTGATATTTCCCCGTGCTCCAGGGTTTTTGAAAGAATATGATGGGCAGTGGTTCTGAGATGACCTCTGCCTGCTCCTTGAAAATCTGGGATGTAATTCATCCAGGCCCCAGTGTTAATTGTGTGCATGCAAGATCAGCGACAGGTGTTCTTTTACTATTTTTTTTTTTGCTTGTTTTAAACTTTTATTTCTGATCTGTCTTTTACAGTTGATGTTTTTGTGGGTTGAGCCTAATAGTTTCTTTTGGTGTGAAGACCGATGCAAAGAATGATTAAGCAGTTCTGCTTTCTTCTCTGTTGCCTGTTACTTCCCTTGCTGTCTTCTCCTCTTTAGTGACAGACTGTTTCCTTGTTGTTTTTTTTCGTTGTTATTTTCTTATGTTGAGAAAGAAACTTTTTTTTATTATCCTTTGGACTTTTGTTGGCAAATCTTGTTCATTTCTGAGCCTTTGGTATCCTGACTTCATTTTTGCAGATTCTGGCTATCTGCTGATATTCATCTTAGTTATATGTCCTTCTTCCCATTTTTTGTAACGCGTCTTCTTTTTCTTTCAATTTGCCAGAGAGATCTTTGTGGAACCATAGCTGGTTTCTTCTTGGGAATTTCTTGTTTTTCATTTCTCAGACAGTAGTTCTGGATGGCTAGGAATATCCAGCTATAGATGGAGGACGAAAGGCCCATAAATCATGAACTAGCAAATGACTATTGACTAACACAGAAAAACGTAAATAATTGATATTGCAGCATTGTTCAGAAGAACCAGATTTATTTGATGAATATAAACAAGTCCAATCAACATCAAAGCACTCACTTCATTACACATGATAACACGTGTTATAACCGTAGTATTTAAGCAATTTCTACAAGACATTAAATATTACGACTGCTGTCAAAACATGCCCACTGATGATTTCTAAGGATCTCCTTAGTTTCATATCAATATCCTTTACCCACATGTCAAGTTTACAATCCAGAACATGCCAACTCACTTGAAGAAAATTATTACAAGAACACTATCAATGAGGATAAAAGATAAATAGGGATCACTGACCCCCTTGTTGCATAACATTAGATTCAAACAACCACTCTACACCAAAGGAAAATATAGGTGACATGTTGTGAACAACATCTGAAGACTTTTTAGAATACAAACTTCCAAAAAGAAAATGCAAAAACCCACTTTTAAATTAAGGTCAATGTGCATTTACATGCATATTGGTTACATAAATTTCAAATTTAATCAAAATTCATTCTGTCAATGTAAATTGAAGAATGTGCAGTACAAGCTTGATCCTACAATAAATAACAGACAATCTTAAATATTACACCAAAAGGTTTATCCTGATTTTTAAAAAAAATTTTAAGGGGAAGTAAACTACCAAACTTGCATAACTATATATATATATATATATATATATATATATATATATATAATATATTATATATATGAATAATATATATATATATATATATATATATTATATATATTGTGGCTGGTTAGCTTCCTTCGGCGTATTATCCCACGTCATTGTAGTTCTGTAAAGTTGTAGGCTCATTGTAGTTCTCTTAAAAAAAAACATATTATATATATATATATATATATATATATATATATATATACATATATTATATATACTATATATGTGTGTGTGTGTGTGTGTGTGTGATATGTATATATCTATATGTTTTTTTAAGCTTTCGCGGGTACTTTACATGTGTGCTGTTCAGTTCCCTCGGGTATTATCCCATGTCATTGTAGTGCTGTTAAAGTTGTAGGCAACGTTTCAGCAGAATGACAAATTCTGCTGAAACGTTGCTACAACTTTAACAGCACTACAATGACATGGAATAATACCCGAGGGAAGCTGAACAAGCCATATAATATAATATATATATATATATTATATATTATATTATATATTATATATATATATATATATATATATATATATAGCAATGTTTTTTAAGCTTTCGCGGGTACTTAGATTTGTGCTGTTTAGCTTCCTTCGGTATTATCCATGTCATTGGTAGTTTCTGTTAAAGTTGTAGCAACGTTTCAGCGAATCTCATCTGCCATCATCAGGGCTTCTGGACTTGAGTACCAACTCAATACAGAAGCCCGATGATGGCAGATGAGATTCTGCTGAAACATGCTACAACTTAACAGGCACTACAATGACATGGGATAATACCCGAAGGAAGCATAAACAGCATATATATAATATATATATATATATATATTATATATATATAATATATATATATATATACTATTATATATATAGTCCTTAAGTTTTCATGGGTGCTTACATGTATGCTGTTCAGCTTCGTTCGGGTAATATCCCACGTCAGTTGTCTGTTTGAAAAAAAAAAAAAAAATGCCAAGCCCATCCTGAGGAACCCCAAAGACAAAATTGACTGGAAAAACCAAGGCATATACAAAATTCCCTTACATCATGCCCGCCACATACATTGACAGACCTAATAGCAAGAATAATACCCACCTAGATGAACACAAAAAATGCCAGTAAAAAAGCTGGAACACCACCCCTCCTCACTAGTCCAACACCATGAAGCCACATGGTCACAACAATCAACTTCAATGGACTAAACCCTAGCCACTATAGAAAACCCGCGAGCCACAGAACATCAAGAGATAGCCATAGAGATTGAAAAAAGACCTGACAGCCCATGAATAGAAGAGAATGATTCCAGCAGACTGTCATCATTTGGAAGCAATTCACTCTCAAATAGAAAGATCTCCAGACCACAAGGCCAAGGCAAAACACCTGGGCACAAACAGACTCCCTCTGATAGCTCAACTCAAACACCCCTCCACCAGGCCCCAAGGTGAAACCCAAGCTTGCTGTATGAATAGCAGCTGTTCCTTCACACCGGAGCAAAGCGCATTGAATAGCCCTCCAACACAAGAACAGAGTGTGCCAGCCAATCAAAGCCAGCAAAACAGACAGAAGTAACGCCAGAAACACCAATCAATCCAACTCCTTCCAAAAGTCGCAATGAACACCAGCCAGGTTAATAGCCAATCAGGAATGGACCAGCCTCAAATTTGAAACCAGGGACTGTGGAGACACACTTCCATACAGAAGCCTGATATAGCAGATGAGATTCCTGCTGAAACGTTGCTACAACTTTAACAGAACCACATTTTATGAGCTCAACTTTAACAAGAACTACAATGACGTGGGATATATACCGAGGAAGCTAAACGCACAAATGTAAGTACCCCCCGCGAGAGCTTAAAAAAACATATATATATATTATATATATATATATATATATATATATATATATATATATATATATATATATATATATAGTATATATTATATATATATGTAATATATAATATATATTCTCTTGAGGTTTTCGCAGGTTATTTAATATGTGGATTCTTTGGTTATTTGGGTTTTCTCCCACAAAAACGGGAGTGGTTTTAACCAGATAAAATGGGATTTTTATGGCGGGAGAAAACCCAATAACGCAAGATCCATCCCACACATTTGTAGAATTCTATGACAAATGGAAAGTAAAAACAAAACAAGTACTAGACAAATTTTCCTTATACAGGGTCTAGGCTTGATAAAATTAGGATCAAATAACCCCAAATAGTATTTGAGACAAATTTGCGCACAATAGATACACACACACATACACACACACATACACACACACCATATATGTATATATAAAATATTTAGGCTTATCAGTTTTGTTTTTAATGACGCCTATGTTTTCCAAGTTTATTTCCTAGCTTCAAGTATTCAGTTGGCAGAATTAAGGTAAAGACCTGACAGTAAAAGACCCAAGAAAGGCACAATTTTTCCTTCAAGCTCTTTGTGCACACGACTATAGCAATAAGCCTTTCTGTCCAATAGCCTTTTTTCATTTACATTGGTGCAGATACCCAAAGAACATTGCAGAAGATTGTGTCCAGACCTGGTCCTTACGAGGACAACACTTTGTTATAGAAACACGTTGGAGTTGTCCAAGTTCACAAGTGGCAACATTTTGTGCATATGTGCTAAGAAACTCCAGGAGTTTTGGTTTTTTGAACATAACAAACAAATAACAAACTCAAATGGTTGAAAATTTCAATTGGTAGTTAAAGAGCAAACCTTTAAATCATATATGAACATGCGATTATCTACGGCTATACCAGATTTTTGTACAAATTCCATGTTATTAAATAGAATGAAAATCAAGCCGAGATTCTACTTGCATTCAGTGGCTCCTTAATTTCATCAAGAATGATGGTGCTAATAGTTTACTGTTTTTCTAGATAAATCATAATGTCTATGGAGGATTGTTAGTGTGTATGGCTCCATAAAGGATACATAGATTTAATTGCACCAACCATTCAAAATAATGCAACATATTTTCTAATTCAGTGCAAGGTTTTAGAATATCCGGTTCAGAAACTGTTTTTCCCTCAAAGAGCAGAAGCAAGAGAGAAAGAAAATAAACACTAAGAAGTTAAGGCCAACACATGTTTAATTTCATGGGGAAACAGCCTACCAAGCATGACTGCTGCATGACTTCCATTCATTTTAACAAAGCCCAAGCACATATCATATGAAATGAATAGAGAAGTTTTCACAACAGATGTGATTGGTGGTTTTGCACGCTTTTTTAAAAAAAAGTAATCTGCAGATAGTCAGCATTCACTTACGTACAATAGCCAGGAATGTTTCTTCCCACTCTGGCGAAAAGATCCACCAGCCAATGAACTAAAAGTTTGCCTGCATATATGTTCTAGACAGAAGGAATATGCTCATTAAAGAAAGAGCCTTACTTTGAGGATTCAGCACTTATTTAACCATAAATAATAATCTCTCACTACATAAAATAGTTTCAAGGTAGGTCCTTCTGCCCACCTTATTTCTTCCTCCTGGCATGTGCTTTAACGTGTTCATATCTATCAAAATCTGTTTAATGATGGAGATCAATTTTAAGTTAACAACACTTTTTTTTGTCAATATGGAAAATGCAATATCAGTTATGAAAAGCATTGCTTCCCTTTTCAGGAAACAATGTGGAATGCTCCTTTCGTGTAAAGGAGACTCACTGCATATATTGAATCATCATGTCATCCTTATTTCAATTATAAAAAGTAAGAGTCCCAGCTTTTATATAAAAGACTGTTGTGCTGTGCCTTTGGATGACTAAGATGTATCTCCTCAGATGCTTATGCATAAAAATATGCATATATGCTCCCTTCAAGCCTTTATCATCTAGGTATACAATGACCCCTGCATAAATAATTTTTCACCAGCTTAACTGATAATCCTATACATGATTCTCTGGAAGTAAGCTCCATTCAATTAAATGGAATTTACTTCTAAATACTTATGTATAAGGTTTCATTATTAGATGCTCCATGCATTGTAAGAGACACATACCATGTTTGCATATGCCAATATATATTGATTTCATTTCCAACCTGGCCCAGAGCTTAATACTGGTGGTTACAGTATCAAAATGGGTAACTACAATAAGAAAGAAAATAAGAGGAAAATAAAGGTATGGTTTTTGTTACCCTGAAAATCAATATTACTGGGCACATGATATTTTGAACATCATTATGCAACAGTTTTCTAATACTTATAATAATTGACTGCTAAATGATACTCGAGAAGAAATCAGTTCAAGATAATATTAAAACAAATGAAATTTCAACTGCATATTAAAAATAATAGAAATAAAATGAAAGATCATATCTCAATGAACTGTTTTAGTAATGTTCAGAGCAGATGGCAACTCAGTTAAAAATAGTGAAATACTTCATGTGACCCCCATGAAAGGAAATGAAGTTCTTCTGGTTTCCAATCAAGTCCCCTTAATTGTTTTCCAAAGTATCTGACTTCATAGTAGATTACAAGAAATAATGGAGAAGACACTTATTTTTGCAGCATATTTTTAAGGGTAACCTTTTGGGCTCCCTCCCCACATCTGAAGTCTCGCTGGGACAGTGCTCCAAGAGTGGCATTCACATCCAGAATCTGGTAAATCACATTTTTCTTCTTCTCATCTTTCAGTGCTGCATATGCTTCTTTCTCCAGCTCGTCTGATAACTGCAGGAAAACAAAAAAAATAATCCAAAATGTTAGCTTTCATGATGTTGAATGATTTAGTTCAGCACAGGAAAGACTGTCTGAAGCTGAAACTTTACATAACTTACATTTCTCTCTGAGTCAGATGGGATTGGCCATTATCATGTAGGAATGTATAATGAATATGAGCAATGCCCATAATCAAATTACAGAATAAAAGAAGGGACGTTGGAGGTCTTCTAGTCCAACCCCTGCTCAAATAGGAAACGCTATACCATTTCATACAAGTTGTCCAATCTTTTCTTAAAAACATCCAGTGTTGGAGCACATACACTTCTGGGAGCAAGTAGTTCCACTGATTAATAGTTCTAACTGTCATGACATTTCTCCTTAGTTCTAGATTGGTTCTTTCCTTGATTAGTTTCTATTCATTGCTTCTTGTCTTACCTCCAAAGCCTGTGCTTTGGAGAATAGGTTTTTTTCCTTGTTGCAGCCCCTTAGATATTGGAACACTGTTATCATGTCATCCCTAGTCCTTGGCATATTCAATTCCTGCAACTGTACTTCATCTGTTTTAGCCTCCAGAGTCCGAATCATCTTTGTTGCTCTCAACATCTTTTTTTGTATCATGGTGACCAAAAGTGGATGCAATATTCCAAGTGTGGTTTTATCAAGGAATTATAAAGTGATATGAATACTTTAGGCTGTTCTTAGAAAACATGTTCATATTGCAGAACATATTTTCAAGGGGGATCTTTATTTATTTATTTAGTCAAGCAATTATAAGATAACAGGTATAAGTATAAACATAGTTATGGATACATGAAATTGATACATATAAGAAAAATAAAAGAAACAATAGGACAGGTATGGTAGGCACGTTGGTGCACTTATGCACACCCCTTACAGACCTCTTAGGAAAGGGGGTGAGGTCAGTAGTAGACAATCTAAGGTTAAAGTTTTTGGGGTTTGGGGAAGAAACCACAGAGTCAGGTAGAGTATTCCAGACATTGACCATTCTGTTGCTGAAGTCGTATTTCTTTTGTTTTATTTTATTTAAATGTAGACAACGCATTATTTCTAAGATTTCTTGTTTGAAGTCAGTGGTGTTATTAATCTTAACAAAGACATATGTTGTTGCATTTACCTTAATCATTTATAAAACTATATGCACTTGTTTCGTATTCTGTTCTTGTATTTGAATTTTTTTTTTTTGTATCATCATGGAAAAGTAAATGATTAGAAGAAAAAAGGAGGGAAGCAGGGAGAGAGTAGGAAGAAAGAATGGTTCACTTTGTATTTTGAAAATATGAATCCTAGAATGTAGGAAATGAGTGACAATATCACCATAGTTCTGATTTTCCTGTGATATTTTTTTCTCTATCCATATTTTTATTTTTTGTGCCAGCAAAATAAACCTTCATTGATGGAAATGATTCTCTTAGAAGAAGAGTAAGAATAAGAAGAGAATCTGTAAAGAACTTTTAACAAAGAGGAAGCTAACTTTAGCCTAATCTTCATAACTGATGTTCACTGAAAGCAGGAGAATTTAACATAAATTAACCTGAAATAATTTTAATATGTTGTTAACTGTCTCACAGAAAAAGTTCAGCCTCATCATGTTCAACAGTACCAGAATAGCTGTAATTCTTTGTTTCATTTGTTTGTTGTTTTTAGACAGAAGGAATATGTGTTCCTTCTATAATTTCAGGAATTGCTTTGTAAAATATAGAATATGCATGACTAAATCATAGTTTAAGAATATATCCAAAAGTAAAGAATTAGAAATCTGAGGAATTTTTCTTTTAGGAGAAACCACTTGCAGGTTGAAATCCATATATAGAATGTATAGAATGGATACACTACACTACATTCAGTGACAAGAATGGCTCCAATCTCTAAATACCTACATTTCAATAATGAAGACTCAAACTGCAGTAAATGCTTCAGTGCAAAAGATTAGTGCTATTAAGTTTGGGAAGGCTGAAGACACAAATAGCAGTAGAATCTTTCGATAATTTTCTCACTAATAATTCCAACAAATACCGTGTAACAGATTGCATAGGCTTTATTCAAACATATCTACATACCACTAAACTCTTGTTGTCATGACCTTTATCTGAGTGAAAAGGTCCATCATAGAGCAACATTTTTTGAACCAAGGTACCTCAAATGAGATAAATTACATAATGTATCTGAAATACATACCCATAAGCCCTGAGGAAATGAAATTTGGGGTCTGACTGCTTCAGAACTACTAACTACTGCTGGTTACCTGATCATCATTTTTAATGTCCCAGACAGTTTCTCACAAACCCCATTCCTTTCCCTACCCAACAGCAAGGAATTAACTTGTGTGGCTCTTAAAGAAGGAATAACTTTAATATGCATGAAGAAAGCTCTGGATATTTTTATTGCTTTATGTATTTTATTATCTTTTATTGCTTCTCTGGCATACAAACATGGACATGTATTTATAGCCTGTTGAGGTAATTCCCCGTTAGGAGAATGAGTACACACAGGGAAACGTATTTGAGAGTAGTGTTGGAACTATACACACAGAGCACACAGATACACTGTACATTATATGTTGGTTTTTACTTCCAGAAAGGTTTAAGCAAAGTCCAAAACAGGCAGTCCAAAGTCATTCACAGGTAAAATTAGTCAGTTTTCATCCAGGGATAATCCAAATATCAAATTCCAGTGTCAAAACCAGGTTCAGTAATCAGACTTACATATAAGAACCAGAAATCAATGCAATTAGGAAAAACTGGAGCAACGGGTATAATACTTTCCAACAGAAGAAACAAAGATGACACTCACACTCTCTTCTGAGAACTCGACGACTAAGACTAATCCAGGTTTCTGGCTCCATCGTTAAGGCCATTGTGAGAAACAGCACCACCAAATTTGGATGGCGTCTTGGCATCCGCTAAGGGCCTGGTCACAGCTGATCGAGCGACGATGCCAAAAAGTATGAAGAAAGCGACACAGCGGATGAGCAAATGTTCCATCCGTTGTTACTCCGTTCTCAAAAGGCCCCAAGATCTGTACAATAAACGAGAGCGGAGCGGCACAACGGAAAGGAACGGACGGGGAGAGGATGTAGTGAGATGTTAATTGAGAAGCTGCCCGACGGTAACTGAGCGGAGGGAAGCGGAATGGAAGCGGATGAGCACATCGCGGAAGGGCTTCCGCCGGGGAGAAAAGCACAGTGGACACGCAGGGAAGGAGCGGAGCCAGAGCAGATGCCTAGCGATGAGCGTGAATGCATCAACAGGACGCCTAGCGGGATGCCTAGCTGGTTGCCGTAGCGGATGCCGTAGTGGGTTGCCTAGCGTGGAGCATAAGCGTTCACTATGCCATGCGGGGAGGGATGCCACTTGCGTCAGCGCCCGCAGATATAAAGAGGATGCGAGCCTCGCAAGTCAGGTTCACCATTCCAGAGGAAGACCTGCTGCCAGAACACTCGTTCAGTGCACAACGCAATGGTGAAGAAGAGGAAGCCTTGCTACTGTCCTGCCAGCCTTGGGCAAGAAGGACAGGCGCCACCATCCCACATCAACCATGGCGCGTGACGTCTGCTTCTCCTGGGCTTTCTCTCGACTGGCTGACGGGTGCGTGTGGACTGTCTGCTCGGCTTACGACGGGTGCTCTCTGGTGTGTGCTGCTTCATGGCTGGGCTGTATTCTAGCGGACTGGCTGCGTCTGGTGCCTGCTGGTGCTATTGTCGGTGCCTGCCTGAGTCCGCTGTCGCGGTGCCTGCTATGCTGTCCTGGTGCTTCGATCTGTTATGCTGTCTGGTGCTTCTGGTGCTGCTGGTGCTGCTGTTTGCTGCGCTGCTGAGCTGCGGCTGGGGTGTGGTTGGAACAGCCCATAAGAAGCATCAAAGCACACTTTCTGATTGAGGCCCAGAAGGCCCTGACTAAGGAGGGAAGAGGCAATGCTGATAGGCGAGAGGTTGACAGCCTCATTGAAGAGGAACACGAGGATGAGGGTAGCTTCGAATGGCTCGTAGGGACAGAAGGTAACCTCTTGGCGGAAGGGCAACAGAGGCTCTATCGCAGACACCGAATGAGGAAGGCAGCGGGGGGTGCTTGGAGAGAGCAAGGCGGAGTAGCTGGGCTACACTTCGTAGGTCCCTCCTCCAGGTGGAGGAAGCACATTAGCCACACCTGGTACGGCACAGCTGCACCTAACAGAAGTACTGGCCAGGCCGCGGTACAGCTCACCGACCGGCGAGACCTACGTGAATGGCCAGTGCAGCTGTCTGGAGAGTTAGGGAGATCCCACCACCACCCCGAGGAGCAGCCCCTATCAGTCTACCTCTCTCTCAGGCAGCCCACAGAGACCAAGTGCCTCTTCTGGCCAAGAGTTCAACTCCTGTGTTCCAGGCAGGTAATCTTGTGGAGTCCCGCATGATGGAGCCCCCACAGCTCACTCCCTGTGCAGGAGTGCGGGAGACCCCCTGATGCAGTTGGAGCAAGGAGAGGGCGCTAACAACCAAGAGACCAACCTCACTCCCCACCCCAGTCCACCTCCAGCAGAAAGCTAGGCAGAGAAGTCCGAGAGCCGGGAGGGGCGAGAGCCACACGTCCTGCTGGAGATCAGGGACACATCAAGAAGCAGCATAGATCTCCTCTCTCAGCTGGTATCACCACCGACATACCAACGCCTCTAGACTAGAAAGCCTTTCTCACTCTACGGCTAACCAGACCCCATGGACATGTCACGAATCCCAGTGACCAGGTGATCAAGGAAGACACAAGTCTCTGGCAACAACCCTCAGGGTCCCAAGCCTGAAGCCTGCTCCAACCTAGTCACAGGTCCTGCTTCCTCCACCCCAGGTGATGTCACAGCCTTCCAAGTCTTTCCATAGCTCCTCACCTACCAGCTAGCGGTACAGGAGTTCCAGCAGCAACAGCCAGCCCTCCAGTCTAGACAGGTTCGCGTGACGCCACCAATGCGCACAATGCCAACCGACGGCCACAAGATGCCACTGACCGCCAACGATTGCCAAATTCCTCACCTCGCTCACCTGCAGCCAGACAGCCCCACTACACTTCCTCCCTTCTCTCCCGCCCAACAGCCAAGCGCGCGGCCTCAGAACATCTGTCACGGTCTTTGGGACTGAGCACCTCCATGTTCTTGGAGGAGGCTCTCAACATCACTACGGACTGACTGCCAGCTCTCTGAGAAGCTTCCTCCACACTACCATCCCCTGTTGCTCTTGGGGCCCAGGCACCCCAATGGCGCCTCAGACCAGCACCCAGCAGAGCCCACCTCACAGCACCTGGAACCCTTCACCCCTGAGACCTATGGGGCAGCCTCAAGAGTGACTGAGAAGAGTTGCCAGAGACTGGGTTGCTAAACCTGTTGACGTTTTATCTTTTGCTTGGGACAACTTTTACTTGGTTCATTTTGCTTTTCCATTTGTGTTATTAATAAAGTTTATCTTGCTTCACACACCTTGGTTCAGTTTTTAGTATAATAAAGTCTGTGGGAAACTTTTAGAAATGGTCTTAGCCTTTGATCATGCTTGTGGATGGGTAAGGATAGCAGTAGGATGGCAGGGATCACCTGTGGAATGGGTAATAGCTGTGGATGGTGTAAGGAGCATGTGTGGATAGATAAACCTCGCGTGGGTGCAAAGCATAGTGGGGGACTGTAGTGGTCAACCCTCCCAGTGCCACACCGTATGGCCTTTATTATCAATAAGACAAATTTAATTCATTCATTCAGCACATTTCAACTAGAAACAGCAACTTCTTTATTAATGCTCTGTTCATGTAGTAGGGCCCACTCAACATACATTGGCATCAATCTCATCAGAGGTGAGATGAAGATCGAGGGCTGTCCCAAGGAAGCATCTCAATAGCATACTACCCATCCTGTTTTGCCCCACTGCTGCCAGCCTGGGAGTTTCACCTCAAGTGTTTCAGGAGGTTGACGGCTGCTTCTTCTCCTTTCCACGTGAAGCTCTTGTTGGGGCCTGGTACATTCTTTGTGTGTCATTTCGGCAAGGGGGTCTGGATTTTGGGTAAGCTGCATGATGAGGTTGCGTTTCGCAGCCAAGTCCTTGAGGTGACTGGGCGATTGTACTTACCTGGGCCATTCTGAAGCTGACCTTGTTCGTGACGAGCATCGATGTAGCATGAAACTGTATGTCAGCATCCGACCAATCGTGAAAACGGATGATGCTGAAGAAGCCCTTGTAGTTGTGATAAGTGGACGCCCTGAGTATGGCTGGAGCTTTGCAAGGCCACGTGCTTTCCCATCTATCGCTTCCAATGGTGTGGGGGAAGTTCTCCACTTCTTGATAGCACTGCTGCTCAACTTATCTTTCCAGCCTCTTCAGTGGAGGGACACATGAGGCAGCTCCTCCAGGTATCTTCGATTGGTATCGGCCTGCACGCACTGTCTCGTGGACACCACGAATGCTCGATGTGTGTGGTGGCAGACCCTCAGCCTGTACTGCAATGCTCCTGTTCGGGTCCCAGAAGCCAGGTGGCTGCAGATCTCAGTGCCAACGTCCCGCCGGGTCCAGGCTGGCTGGAAGTTGGTGGTTTGCCTGTGAGTCAAACCTGGGTTCCAGTCCGATTCTCCAGAGCGGGAAGAATCAACTTGTCAAACAGCTGGCGTTCTCATGAAGTTCTGGAATGCACAATTGTCTTCGGTTCTCTCAGCTCCACCATGCAGCTTGGTTAATACAGTCCGTACTTGGCTTTCTCGTATCCAGGTTTTGGACCCAGACGACTTCTTGGATGCCGTCCTTTTACTTCCGGTAGAACAGGTGAAAGCAGCTGTAGAGGGCTTCTCACTGTTGAGAACGTGGTGGCTACAAAAAGGAGTGTGTGATGATCCATGGTGGAGATGACTGATGCTGTGGAAGAGGCAAGAGCAGAAGCTAAGATGAAGGTTTGGAACGAGGTCTCACAGCAGGTGCTGCTGGATGAAAGGGAGATCCAGGTGATTTCTCCCGCTTTTCATAGAAATCATTGTTGTTTTCCGCTGGGTGTTCTTTTGCATACTCTAGACATCGCTGCAGACATCCTCTAATATCCAAGATAAACGTTCCCTATATGAACGTTTTTTCCGTTTTAATGCTTTATATGTGAGTGCCAAGTCCACTTTCATCCTTTTCTTACGTTCCATGCTACACTAATTGTCCTGCAATGTCCATGTCTGCGTCCGTTTTCTGTCCTCCCTGTTTCCGCTTTTTTCTGCTGGAGCGGATGTGGAGTTGAAGCGGATGCGCAAGCGGATGCCTAGCAGATATTAGCAGATGTGTTAACACGATCAGAGAACTGTTGATGTTCCCTGTATGGCGTAGGGATGTAGAAAATGAATGCGCTTTGGATATTTTATCCGCTCAAAAAGTCTTGTGGCAGGCTCAAAACCTTTTTCGAGCAGATGAAATGTCAGTTAGAACGGACGGTGGCTGGACGGATAGAGAGTATGAAAAATGGAGCAGTGAGTGCGAGATCGGGTGCATGGCGGAACCGACTGGATGGCAAGTGGGTTTTTCCTCATTTTACATCCTCTTTGCCATCTCGTTGGTGCGTTTGTGTGACATGGGCTTTAAAGAGACAGTAATAAAATGTTTATCGCTGGTTTATATAATCATTTCTAACCAAATCCTGTTAATGACATTATATTCCTAACAATAGCCCAAGTCTTTGTGCAGGATTCCAGGCACAATTCCATTTTCCTATATTTCTATCACAACTAAACCCGTGAGGGATTGTGGCTACAGATGAAGGAAACTGATATCTCTCTGGTGGTAATTCATAATATGTATTTAGTCTCTATATTTTAGTTACTTGCCCCCCTGTGTTGCATTTTTTCAATAAGCTTTGACTCTGAACGAGTGCACGACCAGATCCTCTGCCATCAGACTCACCACCCTAACCTCAGAAGAACCATCTCCAACTACTGTTTAAAACTACTGACAGCTTGCCAACAACTGAGTGGAGAAGTTGTTAGGATTCTAAATGTAAAATATATATGAATATGAGTATATATATATATATATAATACTATATATATATATAGTATATATATATATATATATATTCATGTTTTTTTATATATTATAATGATTAAATTAAAATATCATTTAGATTTAATCCGTGCCAGAGGGAAAGGAGGGGATAGGCAGGAAAGGGAAATTATGTGGCATAACAGTCGTTATTCGCATCAATTCCTCTAACAGCATATCTAGCCTTAACAACAAAAGTTCAACAAAAAGAGTGTTGCACAAATTGAATATCTTTCTCGCTGAATTATAATTCGCATGGCAAAGTTTGCCTTCACTATGTCCTGCTTCACCAAAGCATCCACCAATTCCTCCACTGCGGTAATGCAAGAGAAAGTTCACAATAGAAGAGACTATTAACCAATCATCTAATATCCGCCACGCTACTTCACTTACTGATAAGAAATCGACCACCTGTTGCAAATAGTCTATCCGCAAGAACATACGTACATGTTACAACTGTCTGCTTCAAATACATCCTTTGGATGCCAAAGAAGTTCTTGCCAAGAGGAAAGGATCACACACTCCTGCGCTCGCTTCGTCACCATGCCATTCAACATTCACCTAACTATTATGCCGCCAAACTACACAACAACTAATACATATACTCAAAATTCATAATTCATCGACAATCTCAAGAGCAGTGGCAGAATTGAGATGGTATGCTCTGCAATGATGGAATTTGTAAATTGTTGTAATTTATTGGTAAGAACTATCTATGAAAAAAGCCAATTTTGTGTCCTTTGACTTGCAAAATAACCAGTCTGAGAATGCTAGAGACTTAGCATTTAAATATGAGAGAAGATTTAAGCGCACAGTGGAAATCAACACATTAAGCAAACAACACTAAACTGTAAACCAACACACAGTATTTGTGGACAATATCTTGAACAAAACATTGCTCTATGACATCTTCAATATACTTTCTCTTTCCTCTTGGAGCTTATGCTCCGCGCATCAGCTTCACACACACACAATAAGAAACTAACAGTAATGCCCACAGTACAACACTTGATTTAGTTAGTCTGTCCATGGAGAAGTTGTATGTATGTAAGCATTTTTTTTTATTTTTATTTATTATGTTTTTCAATTGCTTTACGAAGATAATAGTATAGTTACTGTATATAGCTTGAGGTATGAAGTACACTGAAATGGGTAAGCATATGAGAGAAATATATAAGAAAAGGCAATGAGGAACAGGACGGTAAGTCATAATTGGGCTTATAGGCACGGACCCCTACAGACTTGCTTAGGAAAGGTCGGTGAGGTTCAATAGTAGACAGTCAAAGTTAAAGTTTGGGTTTGTGGAAGAAAACCATAGAGTCAGGTGAGAGGAG
>BHFT01016089.1:0-34267 GCA_004320025.1 Laticauda laticaudata
TTTTCCGCTCAAAAAGTTTTGAGCAGCTCAAAACATTTTGAGCGGATGGAACCTCAGTCGACGGATGCTGGACAGTTAGAGAGGATGAAAAATGGACGCAGTGAGTACAGAACGGATGCATCGTGTTAACCAACGGATGGCAAATGTTTCTCTCCATTTTACATCCTCTTTTCATCCGTTGGTGCAGTGTGGCATGGGCTGAAGCTGAGTATAAGTTAAATTGTAACATATTCCCTTAACATGCTTCTTATCTTTCACTGTTCCCTGCAACTGGGATTTGAATGAATGTTCCCTGAACTCAAAAGTAGTATTGAGTCTTTAATGTTAATAGATAAACAGACCAGTCATTTATTTATGTCATATTCCTTTTAAGCTATTCAGTTTAAGCATCCATCACCATGTCCATCATGTCCACTCCTAACACTGCTTTTCCATAGTTGCTTATTGAAATATCTCTGGTGGATTAGGCCAAAGGTCATCTAAGGCCAGCATTCTGCTTCTTATAGTAGCCAACCATTGGGCCAACCAAGAGAACCAACATTAATGCTCTTAGAAGAGGAGATAGAGATATAACCCTGTCTCACCATTGTCCCCAGCAACCAGTTGATGGCACTTTGCTGTCCCAAGCAGGAGGAAAAGTTCAATCTTCAGGACTGATGGCCCTTGATAAATAAGTCCTTCATGAATTTATCCAGTCCCTTTTTGAAGTTTTCAAACAAATAGTCATCACCGTGTCTTCAACAGATTGGTTATGTACTGTAAAGAATTTGACCCAAAGATTTCATATGTATTTTTCATTGCAAGACAAATAATAATCAGGATGATGGGTTTAGGAGCGAGGAGAAGTCTCAGAAAAAGAGATTATTTCTTCTCTGGCTAAACCTGGGGAGTGTAGCTCAGCGTGGGCTGAGTGCATTTAACCATAGCTGCTTTAGCTCTATTTTAGTATGAAGGTTCAGTAAATAATACCTTGAGCGTTCTTCCTTCTGTCTTTTTCTTCCAACAAATCACAAAAACACCATCTGGTATAAACAACCCCTTGAGACACATTCATACAAAAGAATAGACTTCTTTTGAGTCTCTCATCATCGGTGCTAAAACAAGTAATAGCCATTCTATCTTTCAGTTAGATGGTCAATTGTTTTGGGTGAACATCGAATGAAAGCATCATTGCATACTCAGTTACTTTTCACCCCCATATAACTTGTTTTAAAAAATACTTTTTATTAAAGAGTTTAACAGTACTACAAGACAGCATAAACTAAAACCAGAGACAAAATAAATTAGATAGAAAAGAAATACAAAGTGCAAAAAGGAAAAGAAAAAAATAGAGAAAAATAATATTTATAGAGATAACTCTCACTTTCTTAGAACAAGTGCAGGCAAATGTAATATTTTCTCTTTGTAAGATTATTTATTTGTTTGTCTATCAGTGAGATGGGTGGTATATAAATGTAATAAATAAATAAATACTTTACTTCTTTCCATACCCACCCCTCTTATCCATTCATAATTTCAAAAATTGTTGTAATTTCTGTCCAAATATGGCAAACAGGTTTCCAGAATTTTATAGCAATAATTATTTTAGCCCTGAGCGAACAGGTCAACTTTTTATTTCTTTCACTTCCAACAGTCTTGCTCTTTAATTCATCAAGTTGCTGTTATAGGATTGAACATTTTTTCTCTCAAACGATTTTTTTCAAGGCCTCTTAAGAACTTTCTTTTGTAAATCATTAAGTTCTTGTCCAGTTTCTTGTCTAAGTTCTTGTCTTGTTCATCAGTTGCCTATAATTTGTATTTTTTATTTTAATTTTCATCTCTGCTTTCAATAAACTACCTCTTTATTTTCCAATGTTTCTATATCAACTGGAGTTTGTTTGACCATTTGTTTTTGTCTGTCTATAAATTATTCCACACTGATTCTTTCACATCTTTCTCTTCTTTTTTATAGTTTCTTCAAGACTTTTTCAGGCACAAACGTTGTCAATTTAACTATTAATTTCTCTTATTAGTTCTTCAAAAATGCTTCAATGCCTTAAGTGTTATGCCATTCTCTCATTTTATAAATTTCTTAGCTCTTCTTTCAATTCATAAGAGAACTTTTCTTTTTTTTAGTATGCTCTAATATCCCATTTCTTTAAGTTATTTCAAAAATCTTAACAAAAGTCCTAATACACCAAATTTGTCTGGCCCCTTAATTCATTCATAAATGTCTTGAATTAAGTTCTTATTTAGTGTTTTGTCATTTATTTTATAGAATAAAAAAGAATTCTTTATTGGCCAAGTGTGTTTGGATACACAAGGAATTTGTCTTGGTGCTAATGCTCTTGGTGTACATAAAAGAAAAGACACATTCGTCAAGAGTCGAGAATCATAAGGTATGACACTTAATGATAGTCATAGGGTACAGTAAGCAATCAAATCATACTAGGAAACAGTCAGTATAAATCATAAGGGTACAAGCGACAAAGTTATATATTATTTAAATTCTGTAATTTAGTTGCTAGTTGATTTTTCTTATATTTTGGGATGAAATTTTACTCACCAGGTTGTTTTTAAATTTGTTGCTTGGAAGATCTCTTTTAACTTTAAAATAATTATAAATCCAAAACTAGATAGAAAGAAAGATTGACCACTGTCTTGTGATCTCCCCATGGGGAAGAGCCATATGGAACATGTGGGTGATTTTTCATGGTCTCCTTATCCAAAGAGGCTCCGCTGGATTGAGCTTTCTACCAGTCTGTTGGTCTTAGCTGCACCATAGTCTCTGCTCCTTCAGAGGTATCTAGTTCACCATTCCCTCACGTGAAGTCTCTCCACATAGCTCTTTTGAATCTATTATTTCAAAGCTTGCTGGTTGTAACTGGAAAGACATATTTTGTATGGTTCAATGCCGACAGCCTGGATTTAGTCAGACTGGGCCTGGGATATTTGAGAAAACAGAGAAAAAGGGGGCTCAAATAATTTTGAACATGTTCAACAGTCTTGGGTTTGGCATTTAGTGGCTTATGTAAATCTATCTCATGGGTTTAATCTGAATTATAGAGTTCTTCCCTAACTTTTAGGATTAGTCTCTACTCAATTAGCAATTTGCTCTTCATCCATTGACAGTGAAACATTGAATGAACAGAAATATGCCATGCTTGATGTAAGAAGCATTGGTGAGCACCAAGATGACTTCTCAAATGGCAACTGGAGTTTGTTTTTCTTTGAAGATGCTTCACTTCATCCAAGAAGCTTCTTTAGAACTGAAGAAGCTTTTTTGGATGAGAATCAAAACAACTTCAAAGAAAAACAAAGTCCAGTCGCTTTTTGCAAAATCACCTCTGGGACAATCATGACCTGGATGACTAAGAATCTTTACAGATATCAAGCATAGTTGATGGCACCCAAGAGAAGGTTGGAAAAGGAAGGCATTGAGAAGATCAGTGGAACATACAATATATAATACCCAGAAAGGACAAAGCCCCAGTTTTGACCTACTCACACTGTAAATTTCCTGTGGATTTTTTTTTAACTGAAACCCAGAATAACCAAAATATCCTGAGTTTTAGGCCTCCCAAGCCCTTCCCCATCTCAAATAACTGAGTAGAAATTCTAAAACATAATGTCTTTCCTTGGTGTTTAAAATAAACATATTTTATATTTTATATTCATCCCCATCAGCAGCATTCATCTATGTTTTGGTGTCTGCAAGCATCACATTGACTGCCCCTGATATAAGTTAATTGAAATCTCCTTTGAATTCAGACCTACAGCTGCTCATTCATACCACTATTCCCATAATAGCCAGGTTCCATATTTAGATCTTCTCTTCTAGAACAGCACAATGGCTTTCTTTCTTTTTTTAGGTTGTCTACATTCTTATCTCTTTGTCTCATTTTGTACAAGGGCACTTTGCCAATGAGAAAATAAACTGATCTCACAACAAATACAGTTGCCATTCCTGATTAGCCAAGCATTGGGTTTGGGGACCTTGATAGTCTCGAAACTTGGTTGTTTTCTTGCAGACATTTCATTACTCAACTAGATAATATTATCTAGTTGGGTAATGAAACATCTACAAGAAAACAACCAAGCTCAGAGAGCACCAAGGACCCACGGTTCAACCCTGAGCAACAATACAGGTAGTCCTCGACTTAAGGCTGTAACTTACAGACTTACACTGAGGCTGTAAGAGCCTCAGTGGTGCAGTGGTTAGAGTGCAGTACTGCAGGTGATTTCTGCTGCCTGCCAACTGCCTGCAATTTGGCAGATTGAATCCCACCAGGCTGAAGGTTGACTCAGCCTTCCATCTTTCCAGGGTGGGTAAAATGAGGACCCAGAATGTTGGGGGCAATATGCTGACTCTGTAAACCGCTTAGAGAGGACTGTAAAGCACTATGAGTCTAAGTGCTATTGCTATTTGGTGACTGTTCAAAGTTACAACAGCACTGAAAAAGTGACTTATGACCGTTTTTCATGTTTATGACCATTGTAGCATCTTTATGACCACACAATCAAAATTCAGATGCTTGGCAACTGGTTCATATTTATGATGATTGCACGGTCCCGGGGTCATTTGGCCCCCTTTTGACCTTCTGACAAGCAAGATCAATAGGGAAGGCAGTTTCAATGAACAACCGTATTACTAACATAATAACTATAGTGATTACGTAACAATTACACTTGACCACTGGGGTAAGAAAGGCCATAAAATGGGCAAAATTAACAACAAATGTTTCAATTAGCAATGGAAATATTGGACTCAATTGTGGTTGTAACTTGAGAATTATCTGTATTATGTATTATGCCAAAGTGTTCCAGTGAGGGGCTGCCACAGAGAGGAAGGAGTCAAGCTATTTTCCAAAGGATGCAGAGGCCAGACAAAAGATAGAGGACAGACTGAACAAAGAGAGATTCAACCTGGGAACAAGGAGAAACTTTCTAACAGTGAGAACAATCAACCAATTGAACAGAAGTTGCCTTCGGAAGTTGCAGGAGCTTCATCACTGGAGGCTTTCAAGAAGAGACTGGTGTCAGATTTGGAAGCCATATTGAGATTCGATGCTCCCACGCTGCCACAAGCCTAAGAAAGTGGGAGAGGGAATTCAACTGAGTATCTCTAAGTAGACAAAATAAAATTATTTTGTTAGTTCAAGGTCACCGAGTATGGCGCAGAATAAAATAAGAATTTTACTTTAGGATGGATCGTGATTGGGCCATGTGATGTGATGATGGTCAAGGAGAGACGGATTTGTAGTTTTGAATATTGCAAGGGAGCCCGAAAACTTTCAGATTCAGGATTCCACAGATGTGCCAGTTTCTATCCAAATAAAGATATCTTTGAGATATGTCTGTCTCAGAGTTATTGATTGGAATGGCGGTTTGCTGGAACGCTGACAACTGGACTGCTATCTGTCAGAAATGTTGTAAGATCTGCTGCTTGGGCAGGGGGTTGGACTAGATGACCTACAAGATCCCTTCCAACTCTATTGATCTGTAATGTAAGCATTGTGAATATTTGGATACCACCTGTCTTTTATTTCAAGTCCCACCATTTTCTCACGTGATTCATGTTTTCGGTTGTGTTGAACAACCAAAAGAGCACATCCCTGTTCCCCCCTCCTCACAAACCTTCTACCTCTCCCACCACAACCTTGCTTAATGGTGTGAACTTCCTGCCACTTTGAAAAATGGAGGAAAAAAACTGTTCTCTGGAATGCTAATTGGCAATTCAATCCAACAGAGCTACATATCCATTCTGTGTGTTTATGCTCCTCTACTTGCCATTAAGAAGGAAATATGGTTCATGTACTCACTCCAGAAACAAAATTTTTACAGAAAGCAGTAAAAGAAGTGCTTGGGGGAAAAATTCTGCAAGTGAATACCTCATTACATTCATGAGTGGATTCTTAACTCAGATTCCACCTCAACTAGAATTTTGAACTGGCCTAGAAGAATAAAAACAGTGTTATTGTTCAGTGACAAAGGATGCCAAAATTATTGGACCCAACACAGCAGAATCAAGTTATGGGATAGTTGTTGATGAGTATTGCAGGCTGACTCTGCCCACTGCCATGAGTTTGATCCTGACTGGCTCAAGGCTGACTCAGCCTTCCATCCTTCCAAGGTCGGTAAAATGAGGACTCAGAAGAGTCAATATGCTGACTCTATAAACTGCTTCTGTGAAGTGATCTGTAAGTTTAAGTGCTATTGCTACACTATTTTTTCACTATTTGGTAAATTCAGACAGAGGTTCCTGTTCTAACAACTCTACCATTTGCTCCAATGGGGTCTTACAAAGCCTCAGTGGCACAGTGGCTAGAGTGCAGTACTGCAAGCTACTTCTTCTGCAGCCAGCTGCCTGCAATTTGGCAGTTCAAATTTCATCAGGCCCAAGGTTGACTCAGCCTTCCATCCTTCTGAGGTCGATAAAATGAGGATCCAGATAATTGGGGGCAATATGCTGACTCTATATAAACTGCTTAGAGAGGGCTGTAAAGCATTGTGAAGCAGTATATAAGTCTAAGTGCTATTGCTACTACCATTATTTTGGCCCAGAGATTTGAAAGTATTTTAAAGTATCAAAATGGCATCATTTGAGTGATCAAAAACCTATTGATTTTTCATATGTGTTGTATACATTGCACATGCATTGAAAAGCAGAGGAGCTTTTGTTGAGGTAATTCCCTGTTAGGAGAATGAGTGCATACAGGGAGACGTATAGAGNCAAAATAAGCAGTCCAAAAGTCATTCACAGGTTAATCAGTCAGTTTTTCAATCCAGGGATATTCCAGTAACAAAGTCCAGTGTCAAAAACAGTTAAGTATCAGACTTACATTAAATCCAGTAATATCAGTCAATTAGGAAAAATGGAGCAATAGCAATACTTTCCAACAGAAGGAAATAAAGATACACTCTCTTCTCTTCTGAGACTCAGACTAAAACAAACCAGGTTTCTGGCCGTTTTGAGAAACCACACCCAATTGAATGCTCTTGCATTTCCTTAAAGAGACAGTATTAAGTCTCCTAACAGCTTTGATCATGTAATCCTACTGCTGTATTCCCTTTTTGAGGGGTGCTTGGTGCTCTCTGAGATTGCTTGTTTTCTTGCAGACGTTTCATTACCCAAACTATATACCATCAGCAGTACTAGTCCTGAGGTGTGTGTCTGTGATCATGAGCCATTATCATTTTCCGCCCACTTTCTTGGGCTATTTTCCATCCAGCTGTGGAGTCAATTGGAGGTTTCTACCTGACATTGGTAGGGAGGGCTTGCTGTTGTAGAAATTCATGCAGGAAGAAAAGTTGTTCTTTGGTGGAAGTGGGCCTGCAGGCAAATTTTTCCCATTTGTGCGCTATCTGAAACATTGGACAACCAGATGTGGTACCAATAAAGGAGAATATCTGTAGCTCAGGGTTCAAATAACTTTTTGATTTCCTGTCCCCTCCTCCCAGCACAGCTACAGGTAAGTCTCTGACTTACCACCATTTGTTTAGTGACCATTCAAAGTAATAACAGCACTGAAAAAAGTGACATATATCTAGTCCTCAAACTTACAATCATGGAAGCAGATTCACTGTTCATCTCCTTTTAATGACTCCATAATCCCTTGTGGGGTAAAGTCTGGGCAACTGAAAGAAGCTGAGTGTTTACTGGCCGGATGCCCTTCCTGCCACCAATGTAGAATTTTATTCAGCAGATATATTCTCACTGTGCCCAGAGAGAAATATCTGCCTCTACCTAGGATCGAACCCACAGCCTCCTGATTGTGAGGCGAGAGCTCCACTCTAGGCCACATTCACTGTTACCTCAGCAAAATTTAGGTGCTTGGCAGTTGACGGTTCCTGGGATCACGTGATCGCCATTTACAACCTTTCCAACAAGCCAAGTCAATGGGGGAAGCCAGATTCACTTAAGAGCAATGTGATTCACTTAATTTCAGTGATTTGCTTAACAACCATGGCAAAAAAAGGTCATAAATGAGGTGCAACTCACTTAACAACTACCCTGCTTAGTAAAGGAAATTTGAAGCTCAGTTGTGGTCATAAGTCAAGAACTACCTCTGGTGGGACAAACGATAGACATATGGAACAAAGCACTATTGGGTGGGTTACACTTCCAAAACAATGTGTGAAATTTTAAAGGGGTACAAATACTCGTTATTTGAGGGGGTGGTCCCACACTGAGGAGTGAATTTCCAGGAGCGCAGATAATGTCAGCGCAGCTGTGCATTCACTTAAGGTGAATGCAAATTAGATCACAACAGGGCCCATATCTGAACTGCAAAAGGATAGCTAACGGAGAAATGGTGGTAGACTTTAGAAGAAACCCTCCCATACTACCACCTCTTACAATACTAGACATATAGTATCAAGAGTAGAAACCTTCAAATTTCTAGGTTCTATTATATCACATGACCTAAAATGGACACCTAACATCAAAAACGTCATCAAAAAAGCAGCACAACAAAGATATGTTCTCTTCTGCGCCAACTCAGAAAGCTCAAAATGCCAAGAACTGCTGCATCTACAGAGCGACATTATTGAGTCTATCATCTGCACCTCTGTAACTGTCTGGTTTGTTCTTGCAACCCAACAGGACAGACACAGACTTCAGAGAGTAATTAGGACTGCAGAAAAAACAATTACTACCAACTTGTCTTCCATCGATTGGGACCTGTATACTGCCACAAGTCAAAGAGGCCTGTTGAAAAATATTTACCAGACTCCTCACAATCCCGACGTAAACTGTTGCAACTCCTTCCCTCAAAATGATGCATAAGAGCACGCACCACCAGAACAACTAGACACAAGGACAGTTTTTTCCCAAAAGTCATCACTCTGCTGAACAAATAATTCTCTCACACTGTTCACTATTTACAAATCTGCATTACTATTCACTATGATCTTCTCATCACTCCTTATCACCCATCCCCCCCCCTTGTGACTGTATGACTGTAATTTTGTTGCTTGCTATCCTTACAATATATATTGACTGTTTCTAGTATGATTGCTTATTGTACCTATGAACTATTATTAAGTTTGTATCTTATGATCTGACTCTTCTGACGAATAATTCTTTTATTGTGTGTCCAATCACACTTGGCCAATAAAGAATTCTATTCTTTAAAAAAATTCCTATTCTATTCTATTCTATTCTATTCTATTCTATTCAAACGTGTTTCATTTTTTGCAGACTCTTTCAAGAAAAAGATCAAATTCTAGTTTTCTAATGAGGAACTTTGATCCTTTATTCCAGGCATCCTGACAGTGCATCGGGCATTATTTGTACTGCATGTGAGTAAATAATTCTATTTACAAGCCGGGCTGTGAATCAAGCTCAGCTTAAGGTCAAAAGTGGAATTAAAATCAGTACACTTTGGCTTCAGCAATGCATCAGGGAGAAAAATGAGGGTGAGTGATTGGGTGGGAGAAAGCTCAGCCCCATGCCACTTCATTTCTAGGTACAGTTTCAGCATGGCTGACTCAGTCACTGCTCAAAATAAACCCATGAGTGAGCAAGCACGAAGATTGAATTATACTTCATCTGTTGAACAGTTACTGCAGCATCTTCGCTCCCAGATAACAGATGATCTCATTGCTGAAGCCTTGCAGAAAATACAACCTCCATCACTTTTTCAATGGATGCTATTCATGAACTCTTGATCTACTCATAATACCTTCCATCCTTCACAAAGGAACACACCATGGCTGACCCACTAGACAAAGTGAGAACTTCTCTCCAGCAGTATGTGCTGTTGGGAAGGGCATAAGGATAGCTTCCCGTCACAGAGGTTCCATTCTTTTCACAGTGGCATAGTGGTTAGAGTGCAGCACTGCAGGCTACTTCTGCTGACTGGCGTCTGCCTGCAATTTGGCAGTTCGATTCTCACCAGGTTCAAGGTTGACTCAGTTTTCCATCCTTCCAAGGTGGGTAAACTGAGGACCCAAATTGTTGAGAGCAATAGGTGTGATGACTTGGGAAGCAGCACACATGTAATAAATTCCCAAATGTAAATAAATTTCCTTTAATGCCTCCAACTTGGCCTCACTGTTCAATTGTTCCCAGTTGGAGATTAAACTCTTTCCAAAATAATCTCCAAAAGAAAGAAATACAGTCCAAACTCAAAAAACAGATAACAAAGAAATAAAAAACAAAAACAAACTGCACTGAAGGAATTTCCAAGACAGACCAAGATGATTAATTACAAACTTCAAGAAGATAACAAGGCACGGTCCATTGGAAGAATGCCAACTAAGATAAACCTCAGCCAGAAATAAAACATACTTTGCTTCTAGCAACGCTGTGTTTTAAACACCCCTCCTATATACTATTCCTCCCAGCTGCAGCCAATGAGGGGGATCATGGTTGCTTCCTCTCCCATAAGCCATGTTGTTCCCTTCTCCATTCCTCCCTGGGTGCCCTAGGATGAAGAGGGAATGGGCTTGAGTGTTCCTCTGATTGCCCAGCTGGTCTCTGCCCTTCCTCAGCCTCCTCCACAACCTCCAGAGCCACACTTCCATTCCCTGTCAGCTGTTCCTCCTCTCCCTCGGAGTCAGTCTCCAAAAGGGGCATGACAATAGACTGACTCTGTAAACCGCTTAGAGAGGGCTGTAAAAGCACTGTAAAGCAGTATATAAGTCTTAGTGCTATTGCTATTGCTCTTGCAGGTGAAAACTCTGTGTCACATAGCTTGTCCTCAAATCAGGAATCTAGCACAATGACTTACCACCCATTTGTCTGGGGGCTGTTCAAAGTTACAATGGTGCTGAAAAAAGTGACTTAGAACCAGTCATCCCACTTAGGAGTGTTGCAGCATCCTCAGAGTCAGATGAACATAATCCAGCAAACCAGCATGAATTGACAAGAATTGCAACATCCCAGGGTCTTGTGACCATTTGCAATCAATGGAGGAAGCCAGATTTATTTAATGATCCCACGATTCACAACATCAGTGATTCACTTAAACAACCATGCAAAAAAAGATCTTAATTGGGCATGATTCACTTAACTGCCATGCTGTTTAGCAATGGAAATTCAGGACTCAATTCTGCTTGCAAATCTAAGCAAGAACATTGTATGCCAAAACAACCAGATACAAAAATAGTTTTTCCCCATGCCATCAATCTGCTAAACACCTAATATTCCCACAGCACTATCTTAGGCTATTTTCCTTGTCATTGTCTCATCTTTCTAATCTACTCATTTTCTCACCTTCTCATCTTTCCTACTGCCTTCTCCAATTGATATTTTGTGATTTAATATTTGCTGTTTAAATCTATAATTATGATTATATCTTATGATTTATGGTCTATCTATGACTTAATACTTTGTTGTTTGTATGAACACTGAGAGCTTATGCACCGGAGACAAATTCCTTGTGTGTCCAATCACACTTGGCCAATAAAGAATTCTATTCTATTCTATTCTATTCTATTCTATTCTATTCTATNTCCACTCCACTCCACTCTGTAAAGCTCTAATTTTATTTTTTTAAACCCACAGCTTTGGGGAGGAACACTTCACTTCATCAGATGGACAGAATGGCTTCTGGAAGAAAGTAGATAAAACTCTTTAATCCATTGAATTCCCAATTTCTCACCTTGTCTTTAAAAAGAATGAAGTATTCACATTGGAAATAAAGGCAGAGTTAAACATCTAAAACATGGATGTCAAGCTTGATCACGTAATGTGACGTATCATGAGGTATCATGACTTTTTGCCCTTGCAGAACCCAGGTGGGTGTGACCTGTGCATGATGCATCCACCCCATGGGCCATCAGTTTGACAGGCGTGAATTCTAAAAGATAGGAAGAACCATTTCTTTTTTTCAGTTGAAGGGTTTTTTTTTAATTTTGGAAGAACCATTTTTGATGCCCTGGATGAGGGTAGATTTCACCACCTTCCTAACTAATTAGCTATCACTTAGCTTGAAATCTTTCTTCATACCCAGAACATAATTTTAAATGTTCCTATTTCCACCCCATCTCTCAGCACAGTGTAGTTATGCTGCCTGCAAATAAACGTCTGGCCAGGTGAAACTGGTTGGAAGACAAATTTTCACTTTGGTCAGGAGCCTTGGCTTCAAAATAATGCAGTGCTGATCAGATTTAAGGTTGTTATAAATCTGTCATGCTTAGCTTGTAAATCCAGACCAAGTTTCAAACAAACACAAGCAGATTCACTGGGAGGACAGCTGCCTAAAGGAGAAGGAAAAGAGAAGGAAGGATGGGAGAGAAGAAAAAGAGAGAAGTCTAAAGACAAACCACGTCAAATCTGGAGGACATGTCTTGACATCTAGAAGTTCTAAGGCACAAATATATCAGGTTTTTTTCTTCAAATACCAGCATAGATACTCTGAAACAATCCATGTCAGACTTCCTTCAGCAGGTTAAGGCTAGGTCCCATTGGCCAACGGACACAAAACATATGCATAAAGGACACAGCAGATGAGCAAAATTTCGGGGGTGGCTCCATCACAGCAGCAATGAGAAAATTTCGGGGGTGGCTCCATCCGTTGTCATCCACTTCCAAAAGTGGCAAAAAATTTGCATAAACAGAACGGAAAAGAACGGAAAGAATGGACGTGGGTAGTACATAGCGGGGATGTTAAGCGGATGTTTTCATAGGAAGCCTAGCGCGATGACAGCAGATGGAAGCTGATGACACTCAATAGGGCTTCGGGGGAGAATTGCGAAGGGGATGCATAGCGGAAGGGGCGGATGCGTAGCGGATGACGCGAATGCATTCAGGACGCCTATAGAAGCAAAGTGGATGCCGCGCAGATGTATATGCGGATGCAAAGTGTTCACTGCGCATGCCGGGAGAATGAATGCGTCAGCTCCTGTGATATAAAAGGATGCAGCATGCATGCAGTCAGCATTCAGGGAAAGACGTGCGTGCCACATGCATCTTGAAGGAACACCATGGTTCGTTCAGTCCAGGGAAGAGAGGAAGCCCGTGCCTACTACGTTCAGCCCTGGCAAGAGGACAAAACCAGCATCCCACCCTGGCACTGGACTCTGAAGCTGCTGGTGCTGGTGCTGGTGCTGGTGACTGGTGCTGCTGTTCTGTTGCTGCTACTGCTACTGCTGTCTGTGGCTTGCTACTGCTGTGGTGGACCAGCCCCAAGGCCTTCAAAGCCCTGCTGCTGAAGGCCCTGCTGACTCAATCCCCTGCAGGCTCTGCTGCTGAAGGCCCTGCAAAGGCGAGGAAGAGGCAAGGGAAGGAGAAGGGAGAGAGGAAACAGCACACGTTTCCGAGGAGCATGAGGAGGAGGTGCTGGAATGGCTGAGAGGAGAATGAGTACCTCTGGAGAAAGGGCCACCAGATTCTATCGCGACACCAAAGAAGAAAACAGGAAGCTTGGAGAGACAAGGCAAGAGAGCCGTGGGTTACACTGCAGATGTATTCCTGGGATAGTGGAAGCACATGCACACCTGGTATGGCAAGCTACACCTCAAAAAATCCAGGCACGCCGCTGTCAAGCTCACTGACCAGGAAGATGTACGTCATGGCCAAGTGCAGTTTCCTCGCAGGAGGTGAGATCCGCCACCGAGGAGCAGCTCCCTCTGACACCCCTCTCCTCAGACAGCCCACAGAGAGCCACTCCTCTTCCAGCAGGAGACAGCAAGCTGTCCATGGCAGGGTCTTCAGAGGGCCCCATGGCAGTGAGACACCCCCGACAGGTGCACTCCCCATGCTGGCAACTTGGAGGATCCCTGTCACACAATGGGAAGAAGCAGCACACCAGAGACCAACCACACCACACCCACACCCCAGCTCCACAGGATGCAGGCAGAGAGGCAGACTGGAGAGGCCAGAAACCACAGTGTCCTGTTGGAGATCAGGCGACACAGTGAGACCAGCACAGAACTTCTCTCTCAGCTGGTCCACTTGGGCAGAGAATCCTCGGGCCGCCACACCATCATCACTTTCGTGAGCCACACCCTCAGGGATCTGCCCGAGGCCCAAGTACAAGGTGTTGATGAAGGAGAAGATAAAAGCACTTCTGCACAACCTCAAGGCCCAGCTGAAGCTGCTCCTAACCCAGTCTAGGTCTGCTCCTCCACCCCAGAGCGATGTCACAGCCCTTCACAGCTTTTCAACAGCCCTCACCTACCCAAGGCTATGAGTACCAGGACTTCCCAAGCAGAAGCAGAACTTCCCAGTCCAGGCCAGGTTATCGCACTCCACAGACGCCACTCCTCACCCAGCTGCAGACCAGACAGCCCCACTACACTCCTCCTTCCTCCACCCCACAGCCAAGCCCATCAATGGACAATCTGTCATCAGTATTGGCCTGACATCTCAAGTCCTTGATGAGGGAGCTGTCAATCTCAATGGGACTGAGTCAGCTTTCGACAGACTTCCTGAACACACCATCCCCTGTTGTACCCTCGGGGCAAGCACCCCAATGGTACTCAGGACCAGCACTCAAGCACAGCCACCTCCACAGTCCCTGGCCGCTTAACATCTGAGACCATGACTGACTCAGAGTGACTGAGAATAGTATCAGAGACTGAGTTGTACTTCTTTGCTTAAGCAACCAGGTTGAATGGAGCTCGGTATCCGCCAGCTATTGTGGAACATCCCTTGCTTTTATTTCAAGATATTTCAATTACACTCTGGAGCTCTGAGCACAATATGAATGATATTTTGAGTCTAAAAAAGTCCTTTGTGGCTTGGAAGCTGATACCTTATAGGACTATTACAGCCCAACGTATTAAATCATTGAGGGGGAAAATACTACATGGCCCCACACTCTCAGGCAGAGGGCCAGATTTAGGCTGGTGCCAACTCGCCCCAATTCCAAATCATTCAAATATAATGCAAATATTTGCACTGGCAGGCAGTGGTGCCATCAGTTATGTAACGCAGAACTGTCATAATATCCTTGAGCCAACATTGCTTCCAGGAAAATGAAAGGAATAGAGGCTGAAAAGCACATTTTCTCAACCAGTGTTGTGGAGTTATCTTTCCACAAAGATGAAGCCAACCCAGAAAGTATTAAAAATTGAATTTTCTGAAGAGGAACCCAGAGGGTGTTTTTTTTAATATTTGCTGCTCTTTCCCTTTCAATTTTAAATGGTTACCACACAAGCCATGTCTTCTGGCTCATTGTTTCAGAGATATTTCTTATCTAAAGCCTGGTCCCACTGGCTGATGGATGCAAAACATATGATTAAAGGATACAGCGATGAGCAAAAATTTCGGGGGTGGCTCCCATCCGTTGTCATCCGCCGCCCAAAAAATTGGCGAAAATTTGCATGAACAGAACATAAAAGAACAAGAAAAAGCGGATGTGAGTAGTGTATAGTGGAGATGTGTAAACGGTATGTTCATAGGAAGCTCTAGCGGATGACAGCGGATGGAAGCGGATTGACACGATCCGAAGGGTTTCTGGGGTATAATTGCAAAGCGGACGCATAGCGGAAGGGGCGGATGCATAGCGATGAAAGGATGCATCATGGAGCCTATAGGAAACAAGGGGATGACGCACGGATGTATATCGATGCAAAGCGTTCACTGTGCTGCGGGGAGTATGAATTGCGTCAGCTCCGCGGATATAAAAGGATGCAGGTACATGGCAGTCAGCATACAGGGGAAAGACCTGCTGCCACATACATCTAGCAGAGACACCATGGTTCAATTCAGTCAGGCAAGAAGAGGAAGCCCGTGCCAACTCGTTCCAGCCCTGGCAAGAAGCCAGAACCAGCATCCACCCCCTGGCACTGACTCTGAAGTTGCTACTTCTGCTACTGCTGCTGTGGTGACCAGCCCCAAGGCCCTCAAAAGCCCTGCTGCAGAAGGCCCCTGCTGCTCAAGCCCTCTGAAGGCCCTGCTGCTCTAACCCTGAAGGCCCTGCTGCTGAATCCCATGAAGGCCCTGCTGCTCAAAGCCCCTGAAGGACCTGCTGAAGCCCCTGCCAGGGGAGAAGAGGCAGGGAAGCAGAGGAGAGAGAGAGGAAACAGTACACCGTTTCAAAGGAGCATGAGGATGATGGTGGCTGGAATGGCTGGGGAGAATGAATACCTCTGAGAAAGGGCTACAGACTATTGCGACACCCAAGAAGAAGCAGGCAGCTTGGAAGAGACAAGAAGAGAGCCTTGGGTACACTGCAGAAGTACTTCTTGGATGGTGGAAACACAATGACACCTGGTATGAGCAAGCTACACCTCAAGAAATCCGGGCAGGCCCTGTCAAGCTCACTGACGGAGAGACCTATGTCATGGCCAGTGCAGCTTCCTGCGAGGGTGAGATCCGCCGCCCGGGAGGCAGCCCCTCTGTCAACCCTCTCCCTCAGACAGCCACAGAGAAGCCACTCCTCTTCCAGCCAGGAGACAGCTACCATGTCCAGGCAGATATCTTTGGAGGGCCCACGATAGAGACGCCCCCCCCAGCAGCTGCAGTCCCCAATCGCCGGAGGATGTGGAGGATTCCCTGTCTCAGATGGAGCAAGAGAAGGCAGCCATCAGAGACCACCCACACCCACCCCCAGCTCCACCTCCACAGAAAGCAGCAGAGAGGGCAGACCGGAGGACAAGCCACACTGTCCTCTTGGAGATCAGGGACACAATAAAAAGCCAGCACAGATCTCCTCTGCAGCTGGTCCACTTCGACATACATCCTCAAACCGCAAGCCCTTTATCACGTACGTGAGCAGACAACCTCATGGACATGCCTGAGGCCCACGTACCAGGTGATGAGGAGAGGATCACAGCTCTTCTGCAGTACGCTCCAGGCCAGTTTGAACCTGCTCCTACCACTCCAGGTCTACTCCTCCACCCCAGGCGATGTCACAGCCCTTTCCACGGATTCAACAGCCCCTCGTCATACCAAGCTACCACTACAGGACTTCCCACAGCAGAGGCAGCCCTTCCAGTCCAGGTCCAGGTTCATCGGATGCCACAATGCCACAGACGCCTCAGCTGACCACAGCTGCACACCAGACACCCCACTAGCACTCCTTCCTCCACCCCACAGTGAAGCCCTTCCCTCAAACATCTGTCATCAGTTTTTGGGCCTCACATCCCAGGTACCTTGATGAAGGGCCTCTCAACCTCATGGGACTGAGTAGACTCTCTGAGAGCTTCCTGCACACACTATCTCCTGTTGTACTCTCGGGGCCAGCGCACCACAATGGCGCCTCAGACCAAGCACTCCAGCAACAGCCACCTCCACAGTCCTGGCCCCTTTACATCTGACACCATGGGCACGCCTCAGAGTGACTGAGAAGAGTGCCAGAGATTTGAGTTGTTTACCTGTTCACTTTATCTTTGCTTAAGACACTTTATTGTTGTCATTTGCTTTTTAATAAAGTTATACAGTTTTGTTATATTAAGGTTATCTTGCTTCACACACTTGGTTCATTTTTTTTACTTAATAAAGTGTTGGGGCAAACTTTGAAAAAAGGGTAAGCCTTTGCATGCTTGTGGGATTGTAAGGATAGCTGTGGGATGGATAGCTGTGGGATGGGTAAGGATAGTTGTGGGATAGATAAACCTCCCAGTGCAAGCATAGTGGGACTGTATGGTCCACCATCCAGCTGCCACACATATGCGCCCTTTATTATCAATTAACAATTTAATCATTGATCAACACATTTCACACAAACAAAAACTCTTTATTAATGCCCTGTCTCATGTGTAGGGCCACTCACATACATGGCACAATCTCATCAATGTGATGGACAGGCTGAAGGAAGCATCCATTAAAGCATCTACCCATCCTGTCTTGCCACTCCACTGCTCCAGCTGGGGAGTTGCACCAGTATTTCAGGAGGTTGCGCTGCTCTTTCCCTTCACGTGAAGCTCTGTTGGGGCCTTGCACATCCACAGTGTTCTATCAGGTTTGTTCCTTGCCTCCATTCACCAGGCTCCATGTCCCCATTCCCTTGTTGACGGTCCACACAAGCCTGTTTCTGCACACTGGTAGCGGGTGCGCATGAGATTGTTGCAGGATGCAGCAACTCTCCACATGCTCCTCACAGTCTGTGGGTGATGCTGCATGGTGATGAGAAGTACCTGAACCTGTTGGCCAGGACTGCCAAAGGCGTTCTCCACACAACACGTCTTGCCCTGGACAGGCCTGTAGTTGAAGATCCTCTCTTCATGGGTGAGGTATCGGAAGGTGTAGGCTTCATGCGGTAGTTCTGAGGGAGAAGTGTCATCACCACTACGATGAAGTAGAGGCACATCTTGTGTGTCCATTGGGTAGGAGGTCTGGATATGGAAAACCATAGATGCGATTGCATGCTCCAGCCCATCCTTGAGGTCACTAGCGTTGGATATCTGGGGCATTTGAAGCTGACCCGTTGTCTGAAGCATCTGTGTACATGAACTTGTAGTCAGCCTCAACCATGGCAAAGAGGATGATGCTGAAGAAGCCCTTGTAGTTGAAATAATTGGACCCTGAGTTGGCTGGAGCTTTGCAGGCCACGTGCTTCCCATCTATGCTCCAACAGTTGTGGGGAAAGTTCCACCTCTGATACCATTGCTCTGGCAACTTTCCTCCAGCTTCTTCCAGTGCGTGGGACAGTGTAGGAGTCCTCCATGTATTCTTTCGATGAGGCCTGCACCACTCGTCTAACCACAATGTCTGATGGTATGCTGTAGGCCACCTTCCAGGCATACTGCATGTTCTGTTTTGTGTTCCAGAGGCAAGGTGGCGCAGGTCAGTGCCACCACTCAGTTCCAGGGTCCCAGGCATGGGACGAGTAAAAAGAAGCGGACGCATTATTTTCTTTATTGTGGGGGAGGGTGTGTGTGGTGGACGCTTGGTCAAACCTGGGTCTCAGACGCTCCAACAACTTCACTGCACATGGTGGCTGCGTGACCTCATGAAGGTGCGAATGCAGCGAAAGGCTACATTCCTCAGCTCACAACATCAGTCTTGTCATACAATCCAAACTCCACGCCTCTCCTGATCCAATCTTGGACCAGGTACAGTGCTTGCGTTCCTTCTCTCTTGCGGAGAAAAGGTGAAACAGTGCTGAAGAGGGCTTGTCTGGTTGTAATGATGGCCGGTCACCCAAAGGTGAGTGTACGATGATCCATGGAGTGGTAACATAGTGATGATGTGGAAGTGAGAGGGTTTGGTGGTTGAGAGGTCTGACCACACTCCAAGGCTGCTGGATGTGATAGTGAGATCACAGTGATTTCTCCCCCTTTTTATAGAAGAAAATAGTCGGTATTCGTTTTCCTGCTTGAGTGTCCTTCCAACATACTCCTAGGATCCCTCCAGACATGCTAAATATCAAAGATACATCCCATATACGAACGTTTTGTGGAGTATTTGTTCATGCCTTTGGTATCCGACTCTCATCCTTATACTTCTATGTTCCGTTGCTAAACGCTGTGTGGACATTCCCGGTGTACCTGTTCGCTTCCTCCTCTTTCCACGTTTCTGCTGGATGCGGTATGTGATGCGCCAGATGCAGATGCCAAGAGGATACATCGGCGTTAAGGATACAGGACGTGAAGAATGTTTGTTGGCCGTATGTGATCATGGAGTAGATTCGTATCCCGCCCGGCCAGAAAGTTTCATGTCGCTCTCATGAGATTTTGCTCAGATCAAACTTTGAGTGGATTGAAGAGCAGTCGAAGATGTTGACAGATAGAGCGTATGAAAACGTACGGTGTGGAAGTGAGTACACAACGATCACCATGTGTTTGTGGCATGGCATTTGTCATTTAATCCTCTTTGCATCCGTTGGTGCAGTGTGACATGGGCTTAATATAAACATTAACAACATGCATAGACTATGCAAAGGAGACAATCAAGCAGCCCAAAGACAGAGAGAGAAAAGCAAACTCCAGCATTTCTCTACCAGTAATCAGCACCCAGATCAGCATAGATCAAGAGTATCAAATTCCTGATGACATGTTGTCAAGTGACTTTTTGCAATTTCCCCCCTTTCACTAAAATGGGGTGGGTATGGCCAGCACATGATGCATCTGGCCCATGGGCCGCAAGTTTGATAGCCCTGGCATAGATTTAGTCCAAGGTTTACGTTCAGACCAACAATCAAGTAAGCAATACCCCAGTCAAGAAACTGTCAAAGAGCCATCAGTAAACAGCCCAACCAAAAAAATCTTTGAGACCCTCACCCACACAGACAGGCAAGGCACCAGAATATAAACTGACAGCAAACCTCACTCCTTACTAGCACTTATGATGTTTCCTAGTTAGGGTAATGAAACATCTGCAAGAAAACAAACAAGCTCAGAGAGCACCAAGGACCTCTGGTATTAATATATTTCATAAATTTGACCTCTGTTGTCCTGGCCTTTTTTATTTTTATTTTTTTTCCAGAAAATTAATCTATCCCAGCTTTTTGTCACCCTTGGCAATGCTAAGATATGTGGACTTCAACTCCCAGAATTCCTCAGTCAGCATAGTAGCTCGAAGAAGTCCACATATCTTAGAGTGCTATGGTTGAGAAATGCTGATCTAGCACCCACAACATCTGCAGGGGAAAGCAAGTGGTGTGTGTGTGTGTGTGTGTGTGTGTGTGAATGATTCAAGCAGCAATGAAGCCCTTTCCTACACGAGACTGTTTGTTTGTTTATTTATTTATTTATTTGATTTGTCAATCACTTACAAGATAATAGATGTTAGTATAAACATGAGCAAGAATACAGGAAATAGGTATGCATAACTGAGGACAATAGGACAGGGATCATATACTACCCCAAAATAGCAGAGCTGGTGGCCAAGACTTTTCTTTCAACATTCTGATATTGTAAAAATGTTACGTTTCTATGTGCCTTGATTTTAACATCAAAGTCATGATTGCCATCTTGACTTTTTTTTGACAAATATCCCTTTTGGTCCGAAGACACCTTCCAAAAAGTAGGTAGAGACAACATAAAAATGAATGAAAAAAATCAATCTAATTGAATCCCAATTTAAATATAATTAATCCAGTACAGGTACAATTGGTACATTCCATGTATTTAATTCTTCCCTCCTTCTAAGATATTAAGAACAACAATTGAGTGACAAATGAGACTCTGAGATTCATTTCAAAGTCACTGGAGACCTTCTTGGCCTCAAACTGTACATTTCTGCTAGCTGATTGAGGCACTTTGGTGCAATCATGATTTGATTGGTGCTTTGTTTTGACTTGTGGTTAATGATCCTTCTGGATAGTAATGAAAGCCACCAAAATTGTTTAACTTGGAAATGGAACAAATCTCATATCACTGATTTACAGTTTGGGTCTTAGATTCAAAAGGTTCGTGGTGAGCAGCCCCACATTTTGGCTGAAACCAGAATTAGAATAAGCAACTCAGTATTTTTATTCAGATATCAGAAGGTCTGGATGTAGACTTCAGATTATTTTTACCCTTTCCTTTCCTCTCTCCTTCCCTCCCTTCCCTCCTCCTCCCCGTCCCTCCTCTTCCTTTCCCTTTAAGAAATCTAATCAGAAGTACATTTCATTGGAAACTTGAACTTTGTTTGGGTTGGCTATTATTTTAAAATTAAAAATGGACACAGAGAGGAAAATGTCTTCATCAGTGGTATAGAAACAATGCCTTTTTAGAAATAGAAGAAGACAGGAGAGAATTGAGCTGAATCAGACACAGTGCAGAACTGAGATATCAGATCTTTACTGCTGTCTTCTTCAAAGTATGGAATAGCCTTGATGGCAATGTTATCATCTAAATGATAACAATGTTATCATCTAAACTGCATATTTGAGTCTCAATGTACATAACCTGAGCAATGATGTTATCATCAACTGTCCTCCTCCTTCTGGCTCTTATTATGGATTCCACCATGCGGCTGCCTCTGAATCCTGTGGGTTCAACCACATTTGTAGTGCAAAATTAGGATTGACATTTTAAAAACAAGTTTCTGACAGACCTCACATCTCAAATTATGTGGCAGATGAGTGCAACAAGATCCTTTGAATACCAGCATAGAACAGATATTTGCACTGATTGGCTGGCAAAGTGAAGCTTGTTATCTAGGGGGTCAGTCTCTTCCGATATAAAATAAATTAAGTTCAAGTTTAGGAAAAAGTGAAATGAACAGTCCTTGCTTTCTCCTCNTTTCTTCTTTTTCTTCTTCTTCTTTTTCTTCTTCTTCTTCTTCTTCTTCTTCTTCTTCTTCTTCTTCTTCTTCTTCTTCTTCTTCTTCTTCTTCTTCTTCTTCTTCTTCTCCTCCTCCTCCTCCCTCGCTCCCTCCTTCCTTCTTTCCTTCCTTTTTAACTTGCTAGCAAGGCAGAAATCTGAGTCAATGTAAATGTTGGCAGAAGCAAGGAAGGGAAGGAAAAAGGGGAATTTTACTACATTGCCATCTACATTGTTGGTTTTGCTGCTGATTGATCAAGCAGTTATATGAACACTCAGTTATGAATAGAAAAATATTGCCAAAATATTCATCCTATGAAAAACAAGTATCATAGATAGCTGAGGATCAGAGCACAGCAATAAAGCAGGGCTCATTTTTGCATTTAATAAATTACCCTGAGACATGATTTAAAAATGCCATTTTTTTTTCAAAACTTGGATTCCCCAGTATTACAAATGTGAAGAATCTGAAGTCCTTCCAAGGTTGCAGATCTATACCTCTCAGCATCTCCCACCAACGACTAGAACTGAAGCTCTGCAACATCTAGTGTGCCACAGGTAGTCCATCCTGGGATGAAAGCCAATACCATCAGCAGCCTTCAGTGGCCGACAATTAGGTCCACATTTTGGAACATCTGTTTTCACTGGTTTGATCAGCCTTGCATAGTAAAGTCTTGGGTCTTCCAAGGCTTGGAAGAAGATCTGGAGAACTTCATTTCCAGATGACACTTTCTTGGACAATAAAGGTCTTCCAAAAGAGAAAAGATAAATTAGCCTAGTTTCCATTTTAATATGAATGTGTCTAATGTGCACTTCAGAGGTGGAATTCAAAAAATTTTATTACCAGTTCTGTGGGTGTGGCTTGGTGGGTGTGCCATGGCTTGGTGGACATGGTAGGGGAAGGATACTGCAAAATCCCCATTCCCTCCCCACCCCACCCTACTAACCTGCTTTCCAGCTCTGTTCTCCTCAACAAAAGAGGACCCAGCCGATCAGCTGGGACTCAGGAGGCAGAGAATAGATATGGGCAGGGCCAGTCAGAGGTGGTATTTGCTGGTTATCCAAACCACTCAAAATTTCCGCTACCGGTTCTCCAGAACTGGTCAGAGCCTGCTGAATACCACCTCTGATGCACTTCCGATGTTGGTAGGCAAATTAAAAGGCAGTTCAAGGATTAAAATACTTGGGGCATTAAATATGAAGCAAGCATTTTGAACCAGGACGGTCTGTGTGAAAGTCTTTGTTATTCCCTTGCTTCCGATCTGCTGCTAGGCATCTGAAGAAGTGGGCCACAGCTGACAAAAGCTTGTGCCTTTTAAAATGTATTAGTCATAAAAGGTTCTACCAGACTCCTTCTGATGTTGGGGAGTTAAAAGAAGGGTAAAAGCAAAAGAGACAAAGACAAGTTGAGCTCTCAAAACGTAATTGCCAGGAATTCTAAGGGGGAACTTCCAGATCCAAAAGCTAGAACTGGATAAACAAAACAGACAAGGGATCGGAAATTCCACTTGCAGAATTCAAGCGGCCTTATCCTCCATTTCCACACCCTAAAAATAAACGGGGAGCAGCTTCATAGTGAGCTCTCGCAATTTCTCTGAATCTTTTTTTTATTGATTGTGAGGTGGGAGGAGAAGCCTTTGATTCTATGAGCCACAGAACTTTTATTCATGAAACTATGACAACTCCATACCAGGCACAAATCAATGGAGGGTTGCTTTTTTTTTTTTTAAAGGAAATGGATGCAATGGGTGTGGGGGAGAGCATTCTCCCCTCCTGGCTGCCTAATAAGCCCATTGCTGGAAAGGTAGACTTTTATCTTAGCTGCCATGTGATCTTTTTCCCCAGCTTGATTGTTCCATTTACTGTATTGATTGTCAGTATAAACCATCTCTGCTACAATTTTACCCCTTCTGGAAGCACTTACGCAGGAGGAAGGATACAGAAAAAAAGAAAAGAGGGGGGAAAGCTTCTCCTCCTCCTCCTCATTCTCTTCCTCCTCCTCATTCTCCTCGTCCTTCTCTTCCTCCTTCTTCTCTTCCTCTTCCTTCTCCTCCTCCTCCTTCTCTTTCTCCTTCTTCTCTTCCTCCTCTTCTTTCTTTTTTTTCTTCTCCCCCTCCCCGTCCTCCTATGATCATGGGGAAGTAGGGTTGGATATCAGAACCTTGAATAAAGGAGCTAAGTTCCTTTTGGGGGGTTCTGTTGTAACTTCGAACAGTTGCTAACTGACTGGTCATAAATCAAGGATTACCTGTAGCCCATTGATCTCTGATGCTGCAAATCTCTAGACCTGATCCTTGTTAGATGCTTGCATGATGAAGTGAGGAGCTGGAGCTGCATTAGGAGAAGTGGGCCACAGCTCAGTGAAGTTTAAGCCTTTAAATAAATGTGTTGGTCAGAAAAAGTTCTATGAGATTACAGGTAGTCCTCGAGTTATGACCACAATTGAGCCCAAAATTTCTGTTGCTAAGCGAGATGGTTGTCAAGTGAGTTTTGCCCCATTTTATGACCATTCTTGCCATAGTTGTTCAGTGAATCACTATAGCTGTTAAGTTACTAACACAGTTGTAAAATGAATCTGGCTTCCTCATTGACTTTGCTAGTCAGAGGGTTGCAAAATATTATGACATGACCCCAGGATACTGTCACCATCATAAATATGAACCAATTACCGAGCATCTGAAATTTGATTACAGGACCATGTGGATGCTACAACGGTTATAAGTGTGGAAAACTGTCATAAATCACTTTTTCAGTGCCTGTCAAGATTTGAAGCACACTTTTACTGTTGTAACCATTATCACCTCTCTGCTTCAGTGGTGGGATTCACAAATTTTTACTACCGGTTCTATGGACGTGGCTTGGTGGACCGTGGCTTGGTGGATGTGGCAGGGGAAGGATACTGTAAAATCCCCATTCCTGGGGAAGGTTACTGCAAAATCCCATTCCTTCCCCACCCCACTAATCTGCTTTCCAGCTCCGTTCTCCTATGCAGGGCAACAAAAGAAGACCCAGCTGATCATCTGGGGCTCGGGGGAGGCAGAGAATAGATGGGGGCAGGGCCAGTCAGAGGTGGTATTTGCCAGTTCTCCAAACTACTCAAAATTTCTGCTACCGGTTCTCCAGCAGTGGTCAGCGCCTGCTGAATACCATCTTTGCTCTGCTTGCCAACAAACCAGGGGGGAGGGAAGTGGGAGATGGAATGTAGGCTCCAGACATCAAGAAGACATGTGTGAGAGCCAAGGATACTTCCTCAGGTGTTTGCCAAACTCAAAGACTTTTTCTCATAACAATACAATGAGTCTCAATTGGACAATGTGACCTGCACTAATAGGAGGAGGGAGAATTCTATACTACAATTATGTGGGCTTGTGGTGGAATTAGGTAGGTCCAGTTTTGCCCCCATTAGTGCCAAAATGATGTATTCAATAAAGTTTTTGCATTCAGAGATTGGATCATTTCAATTGTTCTTCTTTTGGTTGTGTTCATCAGTTGGAATTTCGACAGTGCTGTTGTAACTTAGAATGATCACTAAATGAATGGTTAAACCTGACAATCACCTATACTCCTGATTTTTCTACTTTTATTATGTGAACCAATGAGCAGGACAGACCCAAACAAAGGAACATTTTCAGAAAGTTGTACAGACAAAGAAAATAAAGGGAAATATGCAGTATATAACCTGAAATCTCCCCTGATTAAATTTACTTAATAGAGAAAAAAGAAGAAGTAAATTGCAGGGCCTTGTACTGACAAACAGTTTCTGCATCTCACGAGAACTCATAAATTAAATTGTGATGCCATTAAACAAGGTAATGTATTTCAGGAAGATAATGTTTTAAATTGGCTGTGGACGTTTTAGGCAAAACTGCTTCTCCTGAGGCATTTTGCTCTCATGATCTTCCACTTCAGAGGATATTAAGATATTTCATCTAATGCATGGCTTTATGCTACAAAAATCAGAGAGTTCAACTTTGAAATGTCAACATAGTCTTTGCTAAAATGGATGAACCATTTTAGCCTTTGGGAGGCTGGAATACCCCTGATGTCTTAAGAATCTCCCAGTTAAATATCTCAGGACTAATATTTCTTTCGCGCTCTTGATAACATTTGCTTTTTTTTTTCTTGAGAGAAATAGTTGGAAAATTGATACCTTGAATCCACTTGTCCATTGTCAACTTCTGCATCCATCAGAATAATATATAGGCCTCCATTAAAAGAGCCATAATTCATGTTCGTGTTAAAGAGTTGATTTCCAGGGTAGATTTCTTCTCTCCTTTCCTCTTTTTCTTTCCCTGGGTTCCTACTTCATGCTGAGGCACAGATTAATGGTGGTTATTCACAAAACAACCACAATCAGCTGTGTTCACACAACACACTTAATCAAGCAACGCATATTAAGCCCAATCATGTTGTCAGCGAGTATGTCCTCTGTCTGTAGGAGGAAGGATCCTCCTGTTATCTTTACAATATTCACACGATGACAGTCAACCCCAGTTCACAGTTAAGTATGGGTTGTCCTCGACCATCTTGGAAAAGAAGAATCAAATATCAAAGCATTACAAGTACAGGTAGTCCTCAACTTACAACAGTTCATTCACAACTGCACTGAAAAAAGTGATTTATGACCCGAAGGCAGGACAAGAAGCAATGGAGGGAAACTAATCAAGGAGAAAAGCAATCTAGAACTAAGGAGATGTTTCCTAACAGTAAGAACAATTAATCAGTGGAACGACTTGCCCCCAGAATACATACAACTGTTGCAGCATTGCCATGGTCACATGATTAAAATTTGGATGTTTGGCAATTGGCTCGTAGTTATGATGATTGCAGTATCCCAAGGTCATGTGATCACCTTCTGACAAGAAAAGTCAATGGGGAAGCCAGATTTATTTAACAACTGTGTTACTAACTTAACAAATGCACTGCAGTGATTCACTTAACAACCGTGACAAGAAAGATGTTGAGATTCGAGAAAAAGTGCAGAGAAGAGCAACCAGGATGATTAGGGGACTGGAGACGGAAACATATGAAGAACGGTTACAGGAACTGGGCATGGCTAGTCTAGTGAAGAGAAGGACTAGAGGAGACATGATAGCAGTCTTCCAATATTTGAGGGGCTACCACAGAGAAGAAGGGGTCAAGCTATTTTCTAAGGCACCTGAAGGCCAAACAAGGAATAATGGATGGAAACTGAACAAGGAGAGATTTAACCTGGAAATAAAGAGAAACTTCCTGACAGTGAGAACAATCAACCAATGGAAGCAACTTGTCTTTGGAAAATTGTAGGAGCTTCATCACTTGAGGCTTTCAAGAAGAGATTGGACTGCCATCTTGTCAGAAATTGGTTTAGGGTCTCCTGCTTGGGCAGGGGATTGGGACTAGATGACCTACAAGATCCCTTCTGTTCTGTCTGGAAATAAGGTGCAACGAGCCCGGGTCCCAACAAACAGCTCTTTATTCAAACAGTAAAGTGGCTTTAATGGAATGGCTGCCCAAGCCGCGGCAGCCCTTCTTATAGCGGCTTGCTCGTGGCTTGTGGTCAATGACAGTTGTTTAAGTGTTCCCGCCATCAGGCCAAGCCAATTGGAGATGGCGCTTAAGTGACCGAATCCGAGAAGGGCTTTTCAGCCAATCAGTTTTAAGGTATTTGGAGTCTACCAGTTCTATACACAACACCCCTCCCCTCTTGGTTTCGTCTAACGTGCGTAACGTAGTCATCGCAGGTAGGTGTGGCTTCTGCGGGTCTACTTGACAGCGCCAGCTCAGTCTCAGCGTGGTCCTCAAGCAGTTTCGGACGGGATTTGCTTTCTCCTCTGCGTCTTCTCCATGGAACCTCCTGGAAGGGTGAGTCAGCCTTGCCGGCTTCCGCCTGAGTTTCTCCGGCCTGGTTGAGGTGGCTCCGCCGCTCCCTCCTGGTTCATCCTGGGCTGGTCAAGCAGGCCTGGCTGTCTCCTCCGGAAGCCTCGCCTCGCTGCTCCTGCTCCCGGATTTCTTCTCTGGAGGTCGTCTATGGGTAAGCGCTCTTTTTTTTCATTTGAGTTTCTAGTTCGGGTTTGTGTAGTGATTGTTGTCCTGTTATTGAGGTTCATCTCTCCTTTTTTTTATGATTTTGTGTTCCCCCCCTCCTCGGTTGTTTTTGGCTTTTTTATTGAGTTTGCAATGGTAGTGTAGTTGTGTTCGTTCTAATGTGCGAGAAGCGAGCTGGTCGATGTGCCGCTTGCATGTTCTGCCGTCGTGTCTAATGCAAGTTGGTATGACCAGGGCCGCTGTGGATTTGGGTAACTGTGGCTGGAAGCCATAATGGGTCCCCGGTAAGGTTTTAGCATAGACTTCGCCGATTTCAAAGGCGATATTTTTCTGGAGGAGTCAGGGTTGTCCAGATAATAGTGGGGTGCAGTCTATCGAGGTAGGAATGCAATTTCCTACCCATGAGGAGTTCTGCTGGCTTTTGTTCATGGTTGTGCTAGAGGTGATATGTTGAATGGTTAATAATCTGTTAAAGTTTATCTTGCATGTCCCCCGTGTCCATTTTTTCGGAGGTTCTCCTTAGTATAACGAACCATGTGTTCACTTCCATTTGAAGCCGGATGAGCCGGAGCTGTCAGGGCATGTCGGATGCCCTGTGGCGGCGGTATTGCCTCGAAACGTGAAAGCGGTAAACTGGGGCCGCATTGTCCAAGACTTTTATATCAGACAGCCCATGGCGTGGCAAAAAAGTCTGTTTAACTGTTTCATGACTGCCTCAGTAGTAGTGAACGCCATAAGGATAACCTCTAACCAGTTGAGGAGGCGTCCACGATTCAAAATAGGTATTTCCTTTTGTTGGCCCAGCAAAGTCAATGTGCAGTCTTGACCATGGGCCTCTGGGAGTTTCCCATGCAATGACTGGTGCCAGTGGGGGGATAGGCCTTGGATTTTTGGCAGTCATGGCATGTTGCCACCCATCGTTCAATGCCCTTGTCCAGCCTGCCACCAGACGTAACTCCTGGACAGGGCTTTCATTTTGACTATGCCCGAGGTGTCCCTCATGCAACAGGCACAACACTTCTTCCTGTAACTTTTTCTGGATTACCACCCTGTCCCCCACAGCATACAGCCTTTTCAATAGACAGTTCAGTCTGTTGGGTGCAAAACGGTTTCAAAGTCTCGCCTCTGTTCTCATGCCGGCAGCCCTTACTACCCAATGCAGGATTCGAGTCTGTCAGCAGGTCTTTTGTGGTAGCTTTGGCGACGTCTGCTGTGGTTAGTGGCAGATTCGGCCAGGACTCGATTTGGAGAGTGGAGACTGTGGGAGCTGGGTCGTCTCCCATGTTTGGGCAGTGGGAAAACGGCTCAAGGCATCCACATGGGTGATGGTGGCCTGAGCGATGGATGAGTGTGTAGTTGTATGCAGCGAGGAACTTAGACCACTTCATCATTCTTTGGTGATAGAATGTTGGGGTTGGTTTGTTTCCTGCCAGGATCCTAGCAGGGGTTTGTGGTCAGTGATAATCGAAAATGTCCTACCATATAGGTATTCATGGAATCTTTTGGATGCTGGCTATGATGTGCGAGGGCTTCTCAGTCGAGTTGACTGAGTTATTCCTTTCCGAATTTGACAGCGTTTTGGAATAGAAGGCGATTGGTGCCTCTTCTGCCATCTGGCTCAGGATGGCGCTGATTCAAAAAGCAATGCATCACAGGTTCACCGTCAAAAGGCAGGGTGTTTGCTGTAAATGGTATCAAGAACGGTGTTAAAGTTAATAATCCTTGTGTTTTGGAATAGCTTGCTTGTTCCCGGTGCCCCATTTACCAGAGATGAGTGTTTTGTTATTGAACATGCGAATGTAAAGGTTCTGGGCTAACGGTTGTCTTTTTGGGCAGGAAGACATTGGAGAAATTAATGAGACCTAAGAAACACTTGTAATCAGTTTTCTTCTTAGGTCGTGGGTCCGTCCTTTTATTTGGGCATTTTATTTTCTTTTCAGTGAGGTGTATCACCTTGCTCATCTATAGGTACGCCTAAAAATCTCCGACTGGTTGGTGCTAGTTTACATTTTCTCTTCTTGACTTTAAGGCCTGCTTCTCTGAATCTTCCGCAAAACTTCTTTTAGTCAGTATGTTCTAATAGGTTTGACATTTTTGCTGATACTAATACCTTCATCAGAAATAAGGGACGACTCCTTTTGATTCCATTTAGAAGGCGCTCCATGAGCTTTGGAAAAACGTCTGGGCACACGCTAATAGCCAAATTGAAGTTTGGTTGCACTTGAATGCCCTCTGTGCGTGAAATAGTTTGTGAGCCTCTGAGGTTTTGGGGTCAACTGGTAGCTCTTGATACACTTGCGCGATAAGATCAAGTTTGCAAAAAATTATCCTCCCCCTAGGTGAATGCAATAAGTGTTGCACTACTTGGTAACTGGGTATGGCGCTTTGTTGGACGCGCGTGAGATTATTAGGATTGCCTTATAGTCCTCCACAGATTTGCAACTGACCCCATTCGTGGTTTGACAGGAGTCACAATGGGTGTTTCCCCACTTGGGCAGTGGTTGCGATTGGCTTAAACCCCTGGTGCGATAATGTTTGGTTAAGATGTTCATGTCTATTTTTTGGGTTTAGGCAAAGGGAACGTGTCTGCTTTGAGCCTGAATCGGAGCTCTCTTTGGGTCTATGGCTGATGAATATTTGGGACACCCTGCTTGTACTTGCCTAGGGTCCAATCCGAATACATCCCGGAACTCTTGCAGCGGCTCTCTTCCCAGTTGGCCGCAACGATGCTGTTGATCCCAGTCACTCTGATTCCCTAGGGGTGTGAAACCATTCAAGTTCAGCAGAGGCTAAGGGCGATCCCGGTCAACGATTGTCCAGAGGCAGTATTTCAAGCGTGGTTTTTTAAATTCTAACCAGGAATACCAGGCGCCACTACCGGGATTCGGGTTTCCCTTGTAGTCCTTTAGTATCAATTTTGGCTGTTCCAGTTCTCTCTTTGCTTGATGTCTGGTATCAGGAGGCTTCTGTAGTTGTTCCAAGATTACCATTGAAATATCCATCTGGAGTCTACTTCCATCTCACAGGCTTTCCTTCAATTTTTACATTTAATCTGGACCTTTTTTTGCGTTTAGGCTGCCTGGCATTTCGATGGTTATTGTTTGGTGTGTTTTTTTTCTGTCACTCATATTCGCTGGTTCCTGCTCTCTCAGCTCCATTTGTTCTGGCTTGTCTCTCTTTCGTTCTTTGAGGGGGGGGGTGCCGCCGCGTCTTTTTGGACTATAGCTCTTTTTGTTTTGGCAAAACTCTTGCAATGTGGCCCCCCATTTTTCACATAGCTCTGCAAATGGCATCGAGGAATCCTGCATTCTGAGCAAGGGTGATTTCCTCCACCATCCAGCACACTGGAATTCTCGCCTCTTCTTCGTTTTTTCTGGCCATTGTTCTCTTTCAACTGAAAGCCTATGTATATCTTCAATTGTCGTCATTAGTGTCGCTCAAGGAGTTGAGTTCTTTTCATGGTGGGAGTCCACTGTGGGCTGTTTCTTGCTTCTTTCCGCTCTCTGTTCTCTGGTTGATTCAGCAGATCTGGAAATTGAGTTCATCTGGCGCTATAGTGGGCTGCGGACTTTTTGGCTGCTTCAGCAGCGGTGGGCTTCTGTCGTGGTCTCGCCACTGTGATAGTTCGGTCTCTTTTAGCAGCTTGCTTTGGAGTGTAGTGTCCTTAAATCCGAGGACCACGGATGGTCCCTCATGGCCTCGTCCATGTTCTGGAATCGCAAGGGCTCCTCCATATGTCTGAAGAGCTGCTACGAAGTCTCCTAATGGTCTTTGTCTCCCTTGGTCTCGTTTGTAAAACCAGTGCCATTTGATCAGGTTGAGACCACAGGCGCGTAATGGGGCTTGAAGCAATTCTGTTCAGCTTCAGGCCATCCATTCTGCTTAACGTCTCTCGTTTATAGCCTAGTGCATTGCATTTTAAAAACGGCTGGCCACCATCAGTGCATGAAACAGGAATTATACAAGCATACAGCCCTCTTCCTCTGGTCAGTTATCTCCTGTAGCTCGTTGCTTTCTAAGAATATCAGAAAGTGATCAATGTACGACTCCCAATCTTCCTCGGCTGGGTCGAACGGTGCAGGCGGTGCATTATTACTGGCCCTCTCTGTCGCTAGGTTCTGGTTGCCACGTGCTTTGGTCTCTCTCTTCTAGGACAATCCCACCTTCGTCACCACTGTTCCGTCTGGAAATAAGGTGCATGAGACCAGGTTCCAACAAACAGCTCTTTAATCAAACAGTAAAGTGATTTGTAATGGAACGGTTGCCCAAACCGCGTCAGCCCTTCTTATAGCGGCTTGCTCATGGCTTGTAGCCAATGACAGTTGTTTAAGTGTTCCCACCGTCAGGCGGGCCAATTGGAATGGCGTTTAAGTAACCAATCTGAGAATGTCCTTTTTGGCCAATCAGTTTAAGGTATTTGGAGTCTACCAAGTTCTATACACAACACCTTCCAACTCTGACCTGGGCATTTTACGATCTGCAGACCTCAACCAACCCTTTAACTGTCCCTCTCCAAGTTTGCAGTGATGGGGGCAATGACACAACAGTCCTAGTTTCTCATGTGATCCCCTTGGAAAAATTAACTGTTCACCCTAGCACTGGATAAACAGCATTTATAAGATGGAATAACAACATGAACCTGTATTTTGTCAGCAAAAAGTCATCTGCAAATAAATTGATTGGTAAAGTCAACGCATTAGAAGAAATTGGTTGAAATAATGGATGCAGCAATATATTCACCCAAGAGCTTAGCTAAGTCAATTAAAGACTTAGCACCTGAAGAATGGCTCGAAGTATTATGACAATCCATCTCACTGGGCTAGTTTATAGTTCAGTGTATTGTGCAAACTCACAAAATAAGTTAATTCAGAAACCGGGTTAAGCCTGTTATAATCTTGCATCAAATCCAGTCTTTATGAATTCCACAAAGGACCTCTCTATATGATCTCCCAGAAAAATGCCTCTTAAATCTACAAAAATGCCTTTTCATTTCTCCAATCATATCATTGGGGAGATGGAGTTTTGTAACCTGCTTAAATTCCTTATCCTTCCCTTGATCTGGAACATAGTGTGAATGCATCTGGGAATGTAGCTACCTTTTCAAGAAAGAATAAGGATTCCTTTCTCCCCCCCCTTTTTTTTCTGTTCCTTTCAGTTAGCTATTGAACTGTTTAGCTGCTGTTGCTAAATAAAGACTATACACCCAACATCTGCTGTAATTAAAAAGATTTGTGCACAAAGGTTAACAAACTGGAGCATCATAATATTGTCTAATTAGAAGAGAGAGAGAAAATCACCATCACTTTTAAAAGAAGAGACAAAGACTGATAAGAGGAAAAGCTGAGAAAGAATAAGCATTAATAGTGTTTGGGATGCTCACTTTGGAGGGTTTCTCACTCACTGCGCTTCCAGCAATCTCTTCGACCAGGGGGTGTCAAACTCAATTTCATTGAGGGCTGCATCAGGATAGTGTTTGATCTTGAGGGGCTGGGGTGGACATGGCCATGGTGGGTGTGGCCAGCTTGACAACACTCATATTAGGGGTGCCTGTGGTGGCCCAAGGGCTCTACGAATGAAAACAGGCTCCCAAGCTCCGTTTTTGGTGGTGACTGCATCTTGCAACCCTCTGCCAGAGGAAATGGAACTTGGGATGGCTGCCCTTGTAGGTTCCGTTTTCACTGGCAGAGGCACCGCCGGTCCTTTGTTGTTTCCTCTTGGGCCAGATCTAAGCACCCCACTGGCCAGATCCAGCCCCTGGGCCTTGAGTTTGACACCCCTTTCTGAGACTATTCTTCAAAATCTTATGTTCCTGAAAAATTCCCATACCTGTCTAAACCAAAGCCAAGGGGGCTTTGCTGATATCTTCCTTAAGTGACACCATCAATTAAAAGTGTGTCTTAATGTCTATTTGTAATTCCTGAGCTTATGTAGCAAGGCTATCAATTCTTGACAATTGCATTTTAATCCTGTATTTCTTTTGGAGCCAAGTATATTGTTGTCAGTACAAACACGGCCTTGGATGTAAAGAGAAGAAAGTTCAAATCCTTGGTTCATATCTGCCTCCTCGAGAAGACAATCAAATAAAGGGTTATGATAAAGGAACTGCATATTTAATTTTACATGTATTGACAGCAAGTAAGGATTATCTTTGCAAAATACTGGAAAAATGAGA